>JAAVTH010000577.1:0-28290 GCA_011947325.1 Phytophthora macrochlamydospora | reverse complement strand
CTTTGAAGGACTGAACATGCGATACCGACCCGAACTGCCGCTCGTTCTCCGCGGAGCCGACCTCGACATCGCCGCCGGAGAGAAGGTCGGCATCTGCGGACGCACCGGCGCCGGCAAGAGCTCGCTCATGGTCGCGCTCTTCCGCATCTGCGACTTCGACAGCGGACGCGTGCTCATCGACGACGTGGACATCGCCACCATCCAGCTGCGCGAACTGCGCCGCAGCCTCGCCATCATCCCGCAGGACCCCGTGCTGTTCAGCGGCCCGCTGCGAGAGAACCTGGACCCGTTCCATGAGTACTCGGACGAGCGCATCTGGCACGTGCTGCAGCAGGTGCACATGGCGGACAGTCTGCGTCGGTGGGGCGCCGGGCTCGACTTCGAGGTGGCCGAGGGCGGCGACAACCTGTCGGTGGGTCAGCGCCAGCTCATCTGCATCGGCCGCGCGCTGCTGAAAGACAGCAAGGTGGTGGTGCTGGACGAGGCCACGGCCAACGTGGACACGGCCACGGACGCGCTCATCCAGACGACCATCAAGGAGACGTTCGCGGACAAGACGGTGCTGATCATCGCGCACCGCATCAACACGATCATGCACTGCGATAAGATCGCGGTGATGGATGCCGGTCAGGTGTCGGAGTTCGGGTCGCTATCGGAGTTGCTGGCACGACCAGAGTCGGTGTTTGCAGCACTTGGCGAAGTTGTCGACGTTGAGTTAACTTCGCTTCGGATAAGGGAATATTACTCCAGTTAAGGTTTTCTGCTACTGGTTTGTTCGCTCTTTGGCGTCGTCCACGAGTTGGTTCCAGTTCCAGTAGTGCAGCATCAGGAACGTCATGACTGAGAGAGCAATGACATTCCCGATCCCATGCCGAGCCAAAGTCCCAACACGCCAGCGTCGAACTGGAACGCCAGCAAAGCTCCGAACGGGAGACCGGCAATGTAGTACGTGAATGCGTTGACAATCGCTGCAGACTTTTGTCTTCCCGCACCTCGAAAGACGCCTTGGGTGACGGCGTTGAGTCCATCGACAACCGTAAGGGGAGACCACTTGGCCATCACGTCGGATGCGAGGTCTGCACTGTCACCGGCATCCAAGAACAATCGAGGGATTTTGCCACTAAACCCGAAGATGATCGCCGTGAAAAACAACGTCAAGGCGAGCGTGATCGCCAGCGCCACAGTTCTCGCTAGCTTCGCCTTCTTGGGCTTGTTGGCTCCAAGACAATCCCTACTCGAACGTTAGCTGCCACCGAAAGTCCAGCAAACGTCGTGTAGACCAGCAAGTTCACATTGACCAAGACGGAATGCGCTGCGACCGTAACAACACTGTCAGGCAGCAAGCCGGCGAAAATCGTAAGGGTTTCAAAGGCCCAGATCTCCATCCCCAACATCAACATCCCTGGAACACCGAGACGGAGGAATAAACGGACGTATCGACGAGCAGCGTTGACGTCCCAAGGATGACACCACCATTTGCTTAAATGGTGCGGTCTCCACACGAAGTACGGCACCAGAAGCAGAGGAAGAACCACGTTCCCAAGCGTCCGACCTACCGCGATCCCGTTAAATCCCATGGAGGTGTGGTAGGCAAGTCCGTAGCTCGCCGCGACGTTCACGATGTTTCCGATGACTGCAATTGTGACCAGTGGCAGCATTATACTTTGGGCTTGCAGCACTTTTCGCGTCAGCTCGTAGAGAAACAGGAACGGAATTCCCGGCAGCATCCACCGAGAGAATTGACCTGCTAGTCGGGAGACTTCTGCGTTCTGACCCAAAGCGTTCATCAACTCCTCGACGAAGCAATTGATGACAATCATCGGCAGGAGTAGCGTGGTCAGAACTAAAACACCCGTTTGGAAGTACACGCCGATCTTCTCAAACCGCTTAGCCCCGCAGGCCTGGGAGCAAAGCGTATCCAGAGCTGACGCGAGTCCAAAGCCGACCGAGATCGATGTCACGTTCAGTAGCTGCGTTGGGATCGGAGAATTAACATACAGACAGCAACAACAACAAAAATGGTTCGTACCATCGTAGAAAACGTAGCAGCGTCGATGTAGTGCTGTGACTCCGGAGAGTTCATATTGCCTGCGAGGATAATCGACATGAAGCCCGGGAGGAATTCCAGCAGCGTGGTGATCATCTACGAACGGGAAACAATATAAATGCCAGCTCGCTCTTCCTCCATCGAGACAGTTTTTAGACCACGCACCACAGGCCCAACGAGTTTGAGGAGCGTACGAATTTCCTCGGCTGGGACTGGGTCCGGCTCGTCGATACGGTCTTGGTCCTGGGGAGAAGCAATCTGCACGAAAGACTCGTCATGGTCGCTCGAGACGTCGCGTTCTTGCCGGTCCACGCCCATGGCGCTCTACGAGGCGGCAAATCTTGGACTGAGACCACGCAAGGCCATCGGATCCGTCGCTATTCGTACGGTCTGGAGTCAACAAAAACTCGTGGATGTAGAAGGCGCTGATAAGCATTTGTATGGCGCCGTGATTATCTCGTCGTCGGTTCACCTCGCTTTGCGGTCATCTAAAATGACGTGGACACTTGTCGCAGTCGTCAGTGTGATCACCTCAAGCGGTGGTCGATCTACATGGGTTTCGTGGCCATGACGAAGAACCGTTTGAGATTAAAAATCGTGTGGCCATCGCTCTGTTTGGGGTAGGCCGCAGCGATCATCTCTCGGTACCTTTGCTCAAACCGCGTCGCATCGGTCGATGGCTCGTGCAGAGCTTCCATGTACGGTCGGAGAGCTGTAGACCCAGTAAAGTCGGCGACTGGGTTGTCTCCTTAAGGACTTGGGCGTAGATGGCCGCCCACATGTCCAACTCGACGTTGCTGTCCGCAGTCTTGAACAGCTCGTAGTAGAAGCTCGGTTCCTTCTCGCAAGTGACCCAGCGTACACCGGCCACCCGGTCGGTGAGCCCCAGCTCCACCGCCGCGTCAACCATGCACTGGTGACTCGGCTGCAGTCGCGTGTCCGGGATCTGGAACGCCAGCACGCCGCCAGGCTTGAGGAACGAGTAGAGTCGAGGGAGGATCTGCTTGTGCTTGTCAGCGTTCACCCACTGCAGCGCCGCGTTGGAGTAGATGAGGTCCACCGGATGTTCCGGTTGGTACGTCTCAAAGTCCGCTTGGACGTATTTGAATCGACTGGTATCTAGCGACGAGTTCTCTGCGTGCTCTCGCTGCGCAACCTCCAACATGGAGGCCGACGAGTCCACGAACGTCACGGTCGCCTTGGGCCATCGTTCTCTGCAGTAGATGATGATAACAGTGAGACTTCACGGTGATAAACAGCAAGGCAAAATGTATGGAGGACGTACAGGAAGGACGGCGCCATGTTGCCGGTGCCGGCGCCGAGGTCGATGATCTCCACGGCGTCCGACGGCAACGTTGATACTCGAGCGAGCAGTTCCAGAGCTGGACGCAGTCGTTGCTGCTGGAATTTGAGATACTTTTGCGGTTGCCAGGTCTGGGTCGCTTTTGCGACGTGTTGGGCCATGGAGATCGGTGCGGGACTTGAGCGGTGCGAGGCAAATTGAAAACTGCTGACGTACGCGGTCTAAAAGGGTACGCATGACCCATTTTTAAGCGAATCTCATTGGTCGATGCATTTATTTTGCTTTTCGCTTAGAAAATGGGTAAATTATTCTTCGCAACGATTATCTCCTCCCCCCAACACACACGCACAAGTGAATGGATGTAGACCACGGTTGGGAAGCCAACAGTGGTGCGTGCCTCAAACTTCCAGGTTAACCAAGTTTGCGCGAATGCACGTGCCTTTCTTTTCGTGTTCAACTCAACAGCGAGAAGCTCTTGATGTGATGAATGTGCATAACCGGGCTGGATACCGTGGCTTTTCACGGAACCACAAGGTCTCGAGCATCGGCCACCAATGTTTGCTCACGCGCTTGTAGGTGCTGTCTGTGTGTCTTCATTCCCGACTTCGACATCCACTGCAGCAGTCATGACGGACGTCACGTGGGCCGAGGTCGTCGACTACATCCCGGCGCCGCCGACACCCGAGAGTCAAGTGTCCACCATCGACTCGTTGGACGCACGGAACCAGCCCTTCAGTCGGCGGGACCACCCGCTCGAGCACGCCTCGCTGCCGTCGATCGTGTTGGCGCACTGGATGCAGCCCATGATCTCTCTCGGAGCTCAGCGCGTGCTGGAGGTGACCGACATGTGGCCCATTGGCGCCAACGACTCGTGCGATTCCGTGGAGACTCGATTCCGTCGCGTGTACGACCCCAGGCCTCAGTTTCTGAGCATTTCACCCGTCGCGATGGCCATCGCAAAGACGTTCCGGAAGGAGATTGTATTTGTGTTGTTTGGATCCCTGCTCTACATTGTGGCGCTCGCCATGCAGTCCTACGTGGCACAAGCGCTACTGGAGTTCCTCAACGACCGAGAGAACATCTTTGGCATCACCAACGGCTACTGGTTGGTAGCTATGATGACAATCAGCTCGCTTGTCGCTGTCTGCACTGTCAACTACATCTTCTTCACCACGTCGCGGATCGGTGGACGTTCGGTCGCTTACGATGACGTTGGTGTTTGACAAGGCCCCTGCTGTCCAGCGCTGCACGGCAGGAACATACGGCTGGCGAAGTGTTCACTCTCATGAGTGTCGACGCCGAGCGGGTTTTCACGGCGACGCTACAGTGTCCGTGGCACGTTCTGGGTCCACTGGCGTTCGTCGTCTCCATTGTGATGATCGGCATTTTACTCGACGCCTTTGCTGCGATGGCCGGCGCTGTTGTGCTCGTCGTAGTCATGTACATCTCCGTACAGCAAGGGGACCGAATAGCACATCTTCAGCGGAAATTGTTGGAAGTTATTGAGGAACGCGTCAAAGTCACGTCCGAAGCGCTTCAAGGCATCCGGGTCATGAAGTTCTACGCCTGGGAGGAGTCTGTGGCGCGACGAGTGGAGCACATTCGCTCCCGTGAGGTCGGACTTTTGCGCAAGTTCCATTCGTTCCAGGCGCTCAATACCGTGATGTTGTTTCTCACGCCAACGTTTCTCTCCGGCGTCACGCTCGGTTTGTACGTGCTGGTGCACGACACGATCGATGTCGTCGAGGCCTTCACTCTGATCGCCATGGTCAA
Organism: Phytophthora macrochlamydospora; assembly: GCA_011947325.1. NCBI lineage: Eukaryota > Oomycota > Peronosporomycetes > Peronosporales > Peronosporaceae > Phytophthora > Phytophthora macrochlamydospora. Next base: position 23,167 of record JAAVTH010000577.1, on the reverse strand, counting down.
CATCTGCCGGACGGCGTTATTCCAGCTGCCGCAAGCCATCTCAAGTCTGTGCAAGGCGAGAATTGCCCTGTCTCGCATCGACGAGTTTCTTGCGAGCGATGAAGTTGCGGTGGGATCGCTACGTCTGCCAAGTGCACCGCCAAACGACGGTAGATCTACGCCGGGATCGCCTCTGTTGTCTACGCGCTCTGTCACGGAAAACGGAGCAGTTAGTTGTGGCTCAATCTCATTCCGTGGAGCGAGTTTCCGGTGGCCTGTTGGCCCTCGCGAAGTGAACGTTGTCGTTGCAGCATCTGTCGCTGATGTCATCGCCGACGACAAGCCCCAAAACGAGCTATCCACCAAGGAATTCCTTGGTGACGGCGGATTTCAATTGCAAGGTGTCAATCTGGAGATTGAGCGCGGCTCGCTCGTCATGATCGTCGGCAAGGTCGGGGCCGGCAAATCGAGTCTCATCAACGCCATCCTAGGAGAGATGCCCCGCACTTCAGGAGTCCTGGAGATCGGTGGACGAGTTGCCTACGTGAGTCAGGACACGTGGATCCGCAATGCCAGTCTACGTGACAATATCTTGTTCGAGCAAGACTACGACGCTGACCGGTACCAACGCGTGCTGGGGGCGTCACAGTTGGAGATGGATCTCCGTGCGCTGCCGAATGGAGACGCGACGGAGATCGGTGAGCGTGGAATCAACCTGAGCGGCGGTCAGAAGGCTCGCGTTGCTATTGCTCGTGCAATGTATCGGTCGGACACGGATGTGCTGATTCTTGACGACCCGCTGAGTGCTGTGGACCCGCATGTCGCTCACGCCATTTTCGAGGAGTGTATCGGGTCTCGCTGCCGATCAAACTCGGCTGCTCGTGCTAAACAACCACTACGATTTGCTACCGCAAGCGGATCACGTCGTGGTTCTGCAGGATGGTATGATCTCGGCACACGGATCGTATGAAGCCGTGTTGGAAGAGTGCCCTCATTTCTCCTCGATTTTTTCCCAAGCGGATAGTGTTGTCGTAGAAGCGTCGATTCCTCCCGCTAAGGAGCGTCTTGAGGACAGTGATGACGGCGGTGAGGCAGCGTTCAACGAGCTGGCCTCTCTTTCTGGTGGCCAATTGATCCAGGACGAGGATCGGGTGAGAGGATCCGTCGGCGGTGAAGTCTACAAAACGTATTTCGACGAGACCGGGTTCAACGGTGTGCTGGTAGCGCTTGTGCTGTGCCTGGCGTATGCTGCGAGTCAAGCTGTGCGTACCGTCGTGGACTGGTGGCCAGGCCATTGGGCTCGAAACATGGCGCGCTTTGGAGTGGACCCGTCCTACTCCGGCACAGTCTTTGGTATGTGGTATTTGGGCCTCATCGTGGCTTGCTCGATCATGACGCTGGCGCGGGCACTGACACTGGTCGCAGCTTGTATGCGGACGTCGCAAAACTTGCACGACCAGCTCTTCCGTCGAGTGCTGGCTGCTCCCGTGACGCAGTACTTTGATGTGACTCCAGTCGGACGCATTTTGAATCGCTTCTCCAACGACTTGGACCAAATGGACGCCGTTCTACCGGAAGAGTACCAGCTTTTGTTCCAGAACGTGTCGATGGCCGTGGGGACGCTGGCGGTCTCTGCGTTTGCGTCGTACTGGATCGCAGTGCTGTACATCCCGCTGATCGTCTTGTTCGAGTACATGGGCGAGCACTTTAAGAAGACGTCGTGCGAACTGAAGCGGCTCGAGGGGATCACACGAACCCCCGTGTACAACTTATTTAGCGAGACGCTGTCGGGACTCGCCACGATCCGGGCGTTCAAGATGGAGAAGGTCTTCTTCGATCAATCGGCACGTGGTGGACGAGAACGCCTCCGTGTTCCTGAGCTATTGGGGCGCCGGTCGTTGGCTGGCCTCCCGCTTGGACTTGCTCTCGGTGACGATCATCTTCGCCGTGACGACGTATCTCGTGGGCACACGCGGTCAAGTGGGCTCTTTGACCTCCGGGATTTCGCTCACGTACTCGCTGATGTTAACGTCTGTCGTGCAGTGGGTCATGCGGTCGGTGGATCGTACTGATAACGCCATGACAAGCGTCGAGCGGTTGCTCCATTTCCGAGACATTGAGGTCGAAAGCGGCGACGGTAGCAGCATCAACGACATTGTTGGTGTCGCTACCGACAAGATCCCGGCGATGTGGCCGTCCCGCGGCGCCGTCCGCTTTGAAGGACTGAACATGCGATACCGACCCGAACTGCCGCTCGTTTTCCGCGGAGTCGACCTCGACATCGCTGCCGGAGAGAAGGTCGGCATCTGCGGACGCACCGGCGCCGGCAAGAGCTCGCTCATGGTCGCGCTCTTCCGCATCTGCGACTTCGACAGCGGACGCGTGCTCATCGACGACGTGGACATCGCCACCATCCAGCTGCGCGAACTGCGCCGCAGCCTCATCATCCCGCAGGACCCCGTGCTGTTCAGCGGCCCGCTGCGAGAGAACCTGGACCCGTTCCACGAGTACTCGGACGAGCGCATCTGGCACGTGCTGCAGCAGGTGCACATGGCGGACAGTCTGCGTCGGTGGGGCGCCGGGCTCGACTTCGAGGTGGCCGAGGGCGGCGACAACCTGTCGGTGGGTCAGCGCCAGCTCATCTGCATCGGCGCGCTGCTGAAAGACAGCAAGGTGGTGGTGCTGGACGAGGCCACGGCCAACGTGGACACGGCCACGGACGCGCTCATCCAGACGACCATCAAGGAGACGTTCGCGGACAAGACGGTGCTGATCATCGCGCACCGCATCAACACGATCATGCACTGCGATAAGATCGCGGTGATGGATGCTGGTCAGGTGTCGGAGTTCGGGTCGCTATCGGAGCTGCTGGCTCGACCAGACTCGGTGTTTGCAGCACTGGCGAAGCGGTCGGGTTCCGTGTAGGCAATGTTGAGATGGTGTAATGCGTTGGATAACCTGTGAAGACTAGATTGTATTGCGTCTCATGTAGTTAGCTGATGAATGAGCTTGAATTTGAAAAGCGCTCTGCAGATCCGTTGCAGAACAATTCGCTGCGCTTCCGATGTAGAGACCCTTGAATTGATCCCTATCTCGCAGAGTTGCTGTTCTGCCTGTACTTTTGTACAGCGCTGTCGCCCGGTAAATCTTACGACACGCACGTTATCCAAGGCTTTAGGCAGACCGGGTCTGTTGACTAGCACTCTGCAAGCGATGTCGCTCCTATCTTCGGTTTTCTGCACCGAGACCGTAATTCACGTATGGGATGACCGCAATTCATCTCATCATGACGTAGGAAGAATACCAATCGTGAGGCGGGTCCATTTGAGTCAGCACTGCCATCGCTTTTAACACTTCTCAACTTGCTATCAGCCGCATTCGTCTACAGCTTCCAATCGTAAGCAACATCGCAAATGAGTGACCAAGTGCAGTATCGAGCCGCTCTGGGGTCACCCATCGCCACCCTCGTCCAACCGAGAACCCCGTTTAGTCAAATGCCAAACCCGTTGTCAAAGGCGTCGCTACCGTCGGTCGTATTGGCCCACTGGATCCAGCCGTTGATCTCTCTCGGATCCCGCAAGGTGCTGGAGCTCGAGGATATGTGGCCGGTGTGTCCAAGCGACTCGTCCGAGGTGCTAGAGCGTCTTTTCACAAAGTCTATGCTCCCAATCGTCGATACCCTTTTGGTATCTCCCCGTATTCATGGCGTTCGTGAAGGTTCTGTGGCCGCAATTACTGGTCGTGTTGGTGCTCTGTGTAGTGTATGTGTTGGCGCTGGGACTGCAGACGTACGTGACGCAGGCTCTACTGCAGTTCCTGAACGGAGAGGAAAATGTCTTCCACATTGGAAGTGGGTATTGGTTGATGGTGATGATGACCTTGAGTTCACTCATAGCTGTCTGCTCGCTCAACTACCTCTTCTTTGTAGACTCCCGAGTTGGCGCCAACATGCGCTCGTTGACCATGTCGCTGGTGTACAACAAGGCGTTGAAGTTGTCCAGTGCTGCACGACAGGAATACACGACCGGGGAGATCTTGACACTGATGAGTGTTGACACGGAGCGGGTGTTCACTGCGATGGTGCAAGGACCGTGGCTCGTTATGGGCCCGTTGGCTTTCATCGTGTCGTGCATCCTCATCGGAGTCCTCTTTGACTTTTACGCTGCACTTGCTGGTGCGCTTGTACTCTCGGCTGTGATGATTATATCGATCCAGCAAGGCGACCGCATTGCTGAGCTGCAGAAGAAGCTTTGAGCGTCATTGATGAACGGGTCAAGGTGACGTCGGAGGCGCTTCAAGGGATTCGAGTCATGAAGTTTTATGCGTGGGAGGACTCGCTGGCTCAGCGTGTGGAGAAACCCGAGTGCGAGAAGTCAGCTTGCTGCGCCATTTCCACGCGTACCAGGTGATCAACACGGTGATGCTGTTCATTACGCCAACCTTCCTGTCAGGAGCTACGTTGGGTGTGTACGTGCTGATCCGACAAACGATCTCCGTGGTGGAGGCTTTCACGCTCGTCGCCATCGTTAATATCAGTCGAGCACCGCTGAACCAGCTACCCCAAGCGGTTGCCGGTCTGTCTAAAGCCAAGATTGCCTACAAACGCATCGACGCTTTCCTTGCCAGTGACGAGGTCCCAGCCAAATCACCTCTACTGTCATTACCGTTGCAAGGATCAACCTCAAAATCGCCACTACCATCCATGGTGGTCGGTAGTCCACATATTGGCCTCGATCTCAATCCGAAATGGAGAGTTCGAATGGCCGATGAATTCGACCGGAGGGGACGTGATCATCGTCATCCCAGCAGAAGATCGAGATGAAGGGCCTCAAAGGATACTGCTTCATCCTCGGACAACCTCGAGCTGATGAATGCAACCATCAGCTCACAGCACCAAGCAACAGGGCTTTCAGTTGCAAGGTGTCAATCTGGAAATTGAGCGCGGCTCGCTCGTCATGATCGTCGGCAAGGTCGGGGCCGGCAAATCGAGTCTCATCAACGCCATCCTAGGAGAGATGCCCCGCACTTCAGGAGTCTGGAGATCGGTGGACGAGTTGCCTACGTGAGTCAGGACACGTGGATCCGCAATGCCAGTCTACGAGACAATATCTTGTTCGAGCAAGACTACGACGCTGAGCGATACCAACGCGTGCTGGAGGCGTCACAGTTGGAGATGGATCTCCATGCGCTGCCGAATGGAGACGCGACCGAGATCGGTGAGCGTGGAATCAACCTGAGCGGCGGTCAGAAGGCTCGCGTTGCTATTGCTCGTGCAATGTATCGGTCGGACACGGATGTGCTGATTCTTGACGATCCGCTGAGTGCTGTGGACCCGCACGTCGCTCACGCCATTTTCGAGGAGTGTATCGTGGGTCTCGCTGCCGATCAAACTCGGCTGCTCGTGGTGAATAGCCACTACGACCTGCTACCTCACGCAGACTACGTGGTGATGATGCGTGAAGGCGAGATTGCCGTCCAAGGATCTTTCGAGCAAGTCGTCTCCCAGTTCCCACAGCTGAGCTCGTACAGCACAAGCACCCAAGCAGCGATTGTCAATGAAATCGCCAAGAACGACGTTGCCGACGATCCAAGTGAGCTTGACAAGGAAACGTTGCGGCGGATAAGTAAAGAAGAGGAAGACACGGAGCAAGGAACATCGGGACGGTTGGTTCGGGCTGAAGACCGCGTCAAAGGCAAGGTCGGCTGGCTGGTGTATAAGGCATATTTCGACGAGACTGGGTTCAACGGCGTTGTCGTCTTGACGGTGATCATTGCGGCCTATCTTGCGGGCAAGCAGCGCGCACTGTCGTGGATTGGTGGCCTGGTCATTGGCCCGCAACATGCCGCGTCGTGGAGTCGACCCGACTTACTCGGGAACGACGTTCGGCATGTGGTATCTCGGGTTCATTGTTCTCTGCGCGGTGCTAAGTTTCGGTCGCGCATTGATGATGATCGAGTCCAGCGTACGGTCATCCCAGCATATGCATGATGAGCTCTTTCGTCGCGTCCTACGTGCACCTGTGACTCGGTACTTCGACGTGACCCCGGTCGGCCAGATTTTGAACCGTTTCTCCAACGATTTGGACCAAATGGACTCGGTTCTCCCCAGGAGTACCAATTGCTGCTCCAGAACGTATCCATGGCTCGGCGCGCTGGTAGTGTCGGCGTTTGCTTCTTACTGGATTGAGTCGCGTATATCCCGATCATCGTCATCTTCTTATTCACGGGAGTGTACTACACGAAGTCTTCACACGAGATTAAGCGACTGGAAGGAGTCACAAGAACACCCGTGTACAATCTCTTCAGCGAGACGCTCTCTGGCTCTCCACGATCCGCGCGTTCCGAATGGAAGAAGATTTCGTCGCTCAAAATCAACGGGTGGTTGATATGAACTCGAATTTGTACTTCACGTACTGGGCCGCGAGTCGGTGGTTGGCGACGCGTTTGGACTTGCTGGCTGTGGTCATTATTTCCATCGTGACGCTGTACCTCGTGGCAACGAAAGGGTCGGTGGGTCCTTGACGTCGGGGCTCTCGCTCACATACTCGCTCATGTTGACGTCAATGGTGCAATGGGTCATGCGGTCGGTGGATCGTACCGACAATGCTATGACAAGCGTCGAGCGACTGCTTCATTTCAGGATAATCGAGAGTGAAGACGATACCGGACGAACGATCTCGGAGTTATCGGATCCGATGGTGAAACCTGGCCAGCTCACGGTTCAATCCGATTCGAAGGACTGAACATGCGATACCGACCCGAACTGCCGCTCGTTCTCCGCGGAGTCGACCTCGACATCGCCGCCGGAGAGAAGGTCGGCATCTGCGGACGCACCGGCGCCGGCAAGAGCTCGCTCATGGTCGCGCTCTTCCGCATCTGCGACTTCGACAGCGGACGCGTGCTCATCGACGACGTGGACATCGCCACCATCCAGCTGCGCGAACTGCGCCGCAGCTCGCCATCATCCCGCAGGACCCCGTGCTGTTCAGCGGCCCGCTGCGAGAGAACCTGGACCCGTTCCACGAGTACTCGGACGAGCGCATCTGGCACGTGCTGCAGCAGGTGCACATGGCGGACAGTCTGCGTCGGTGGGGCGCCGGGCTCGACTTCGAGGTGGCCGAGGGCGGCGACAACCTGTCGGTGGGTCAGCGCCAGCTCATCTGCATCGGCCGCGCGCTGCTGAAAGACAGCAAGGTGGTGGTGCTGGACGAGGCCACGGCCAACGTGGACACGGCCACGGACGCGCTCATCCAGACGACCATCAAGGAGACGTTCGCGGACAAGACGGTGCTGATCATCGCGCACCGCATCAACACGATCATGCACTGCGATAAGATCGCGGTGATGGATGCTGGTCTGGAGTTCGGGTCGCCATCGGAGCTGCTGGCACGACCAGAGTCAGTATTTGCAGCGCTTGCGAAACGATCAGGATCAGCCTAGACGAGATTTGTTTTTCAGAATTTTCCTACGTGTCGATTACCGTTCGCACCTGGTCGATGAACAAGTCGTACTGTACATGCAGGACGCAAAATGTCGTGTCCAGAGTGATTGATCGTTCTTTCCGTTGCTTGGTGAACCAGCCTCCGTGCTTCGGTACATCTCTTGTGAATATGTCATTGTAGAGCAAATTGGTGAGGTCTTGACTGCCGACGCTTGCCCACCTCTCCGTAGTCAACTTTAGCCGAGAGCGATTCGGTCAGGTTTGCTGACGAGGCAAGATAGAGCGCGAGGAGGAATTCGGTAGCACCCATGGGATGTTGCTTGAGGAGAGAACACCAAATGGGCTCTCTTCAGTAGTGGCGATGGCGTTCGTGCCAGCTGCGCCGAATTGAAAGGGATTTACGACCAGAAGTATGACTTCACTCCGACGAGCTGAGCGGGGGACTGTATGCATCGCTTTTAGGATACCGCCAGACGAGGTTTCATTGCCGTTGAGGACCAGGAATTTTTGCCTCGCTTACAGCTGAGGCGTTGTGCGTTGGACACCAGCTCACGAAGATAGGACCTCGCCGTACTTTTGGCTTGCGTTTGGCGTTGTCATGGCGAGACTATCCTAGTAAAGTCGCTGAAAATCCAGCAGCACCCTCAATCAACTGGGGGCCTCATTGGTTGTTTGAGCCTCGTCGAGCCACGTACTCCGTGTCGTTGGCAACATCTTGTCGTTGATACGGAATTGCGATGAGAATGCCCCGTATGTACTAACATCACAATGCTTTCTCGAAAATTAAGCTCAGTTTGCAGCGTTGCGTATTATATCTTATTAACCAGTGCATGCACTAAGCGCTGCTATTAAAGATTTACAGTATGTAGTCTTTTCGACCGCTGTCGGAATGCCGCCAGCTTCATCCTTTGCTCTGCACTACGGAGCAAGTTGGAAAACTTCAGCCATTCTTGAGACGGTACAAAACTCTTCCCTCAGCGACGTAAGACTCGCTCCGATTTGTCTAAGCATCGGAATGCTTAGACGTCCGCGTGCCACGAAAGTCCCCACCACATGAGTTGCCGCTGCCGCTTTGTCGTTGGACACTCGAACACAAACGGCAGTTTTCGATGGGGTGCACTTTGATTAATCTGGTCAAAGTTGGACACGAAGCACAATCGCCAAACTTCAGCTTGACGTTCTGCATAGATGGGTGTCTTGTAATCGAGTGTCGATAAATTTTGTACTGTAAAATCACGGCAAGGCAATGTGTAGATCGTTGGACGACGACCAACTTTCGACGTTGTTGGTGGTGGACACGTTGGAGCCTCAAGTGGAGGCGATCTCGATCAGATTGGCGTTCTTGGCATATTCTTGATAGTACAGTACACTGCATAGCTCTGGGACGAGGTAGCTTACTATCAGTTGGCCGTGCTCAGGATCCGCCGCCGGCAGATGTTTCACGAATCTTACATCCGGAGACCTAGCTCCCATGAATGGATGGCGTATCCACAACACGAGGATCGTCTTGAGGACACCGCACGCAGTAGATTTTGTGGGACGGTTCTCGTTAAAACCCGCTGCTGTAGATCTCGGTCATTGGGCAATTTGCCTCGAACAAGCCACTTCAGCGCTTTACCTGAAAGTTGATCATGGCGCCCACCGTGCGTACCATCGACGAGTTCAACTACGTCCGGGGTTTATCAACACCTTCGACGTCATTAGTTCTCCTCCAAGAACCGTCGATACTAAAAGAAGCCTCCAAACCCCAAGAAATCCCTTTCAGCCAGCGTCCCAACCCGCTCGACAAGGCTTCACTACCGTCCATCGTTCTTGCGCAATGGATCCAGCCGATGATCACGCTGGGCGGAAAGCGCGTGCTGGAGATGGAGGACATGTGGCCTCTCTGCTCAAGCGACTCGTGCAACTCGCTGGAAGACCGCTTCCGACGCGTCTACAACCCGAACGCTAAGCGCACGTTCGGGATGTCTCCGTTGGGTTTCGCCTACGCCAAGACGTTCCAGAGCGAGCTGTTCGTCGTATTTATCGGCTGCATCTTGTACGTCGCGGCGCTGGGCTTGCAGTCCTATGTGGCGCAGGCACTGCTCCAATTCCTCAACGGCAAGCCAAACTTGTTCCACATCTCCAGCGGCTACTGGCTGGTGGCGCTAATGACAGGTAGTTCTTTCTTCGCCGTCTGCACGCTCAACTACCTCTTCTTCCGGTCGGCACGCGTCGCGGCGAACATGCGGTCGCTCAGCATGGCGCTAGTGTATGACAAATCGCTGAGACTGTCCAGCGCCGCTCGCCAAGACTACACCACCGGTGAGATCCTCACGCTCATGAGCGTCGACACGGAGCGCGTCTTCAACTTTGTGGCGCACGGCCCGTGGCTGGTCATGGGGCCGCTCTCTTTCGTCGTCTCGGTCGTCCTCATCGGCCTGCTCTTCAACTTCTACTCCGCCGTCGCTGGTGCGGCCGTGCTCGTCATCGTCATGACCATCTCCGTCCAGCAAGGAGACCGCATCGCACGACTGCAGAAGAAGCTGCTCGAGGTCATCGACGAGCGGGTCAAAGTCACGTCGGAGGCGCTGCTCGGCATCCGCGTCATGAAGTACTACGCGTGGGAGGACTCTCTGGCCCAACGCGTGCAGAGACTGCGTACCCGTGAAGTCAAGCTGCTCCGTCAATTCCACCTGTACCAAGTGATCAATACGGTCATGCTGTTCCTCACGCCAACCTTCCTGTCCGGCGTTACGCTGGGTCTGTACGTGCTGATTCGCCACACCATCACAGTCATCGAGGCATTCACGCTCATTGCCATGGTCAACATCTGCCGCACCGCCCTCAACCAACTGCCGCAAGCCATTGCTGAGCACTCGAAAGCTAAAATCTCGTTTGCGCGGATCGACAATTTCCTAAAGAGTGGCGAAATCACTAGCCGTGGTGCATTGAGAACGACCCAATCATTCGCATGCCGATTGGGCTCTCGAATGTTAATCGCGGCTGCATTTCGGTTCGCGACGGATTCTTCTGCTGGCCCGACAGCTCGAGCGGTGCCGACATCGTCGTCGACTCCGGGAAGGACGAACGCACCATGAACAGTAACACAGGCTACGTGGAGCAGTCGGTGGAGTTTTCAGCAGCAAACTCCAACGACAGTCAAGGCTTCCAACTCAACAACGTCAACTTCGAAGTGGAGCGCGGCTCGCTCGTGATGATCGTCGGCAAGGTTGGATCCGGCAAATCGAGTCTCCTCAATGCGCTGCTGGGAGAGATGCCCCGAACCTCGGGCTTGCTGGCAGTCGGAGGCAACATTTCGTACGTGAGCCAAGACACGTGGATCCGCAACTCGACCCTGCGCGACAACATCCTGTTTGAACAGGAGTTCGATGCGTTGCGGTACGCTCGTGTCCTGAAGGCTTCTCAACTGGCGACGGATCTGCACGCCCTCACGGTGACGCGACGGAAATTGGCGAGCGAGGTATCAACCTTAGCGGTGGTCAGAAAGCTCGCATTGCGATTGCGCGTGCCATGTATCGCTCCGGCACGGACGTGCTGATCTTGGACGACCCTCTCAGTGCTGTGGACCCTCACGTTGCGCACGCCATCTTCGAGGAGTGCATCGTTGGTATGGCGTACGGCCAGACGCGGTTGTTGGTTCTCAACAGCCACTACGACTTGCTGCCGAATGCAGACCACGTTGTGTTCCTGCAGGATGGAGCGATTGCCGCCCAGGGCGCTTTCGAGGACGTAGCGAAGCAGTTCCCGGAGCTGAGATGCGCACCCAGCGGCGTGCTCACGGAAAAGAACAAGCAGAACAAATCTGCTAGCAACGATGGCGAGACAGACGATGAAACGATAGAGGCGATTCTGGAAGACAAAGAGGGCGACGCCGAGCCGACCAAGCTGATCAAGGCCGAAGACCGCGTCAAAGGCACCGTGGGCAGCCGCGTCTACAGGACGTACTTCGACGAGACCGGCTTCAACGGTGTGGCTGTCGTACTGGGCCTGGTTGCCGGTTACTTGATCGCTCAGGCTTCGCGCACTGTAGTGGACTGGTGGCCTGGCCACTGGGCTCGCAACATGCCGCGTCGTGGAGTCGACCCGACGTATTCAGGCACGACCTACGGCATGTGGTACCTCGGCTTCATCGTCTTGTGCTCCGTACTAACCATCGGCCGTGCGCTGATGATGATCGAGGCTTGTGTTCGCACTTCGCACCACCTGCACGACGAGCTTTTCCGACGAGTTCTTCAGGCTCCAGTGACGAGATACTTCGACGTGACTCCGGTGGGCCAGATCCTAAACCGCTTCTCCAACGACCTCGACCAAATGGACACCAACCTGCCTCGAGAGTACCAGCTTCTGTTCCAGAACGTCTCGATGGGCTTCGGCTCGCTCGTGGTGTCAGCGTTCGCGTCCTACTGGATCGGAGTGTCTTACATCCCGATCCTCGGCATCTTTGTCTGCACGGGCCAGTACTTCAAGAAGACTTCGCGAGAGGTCAAGCGAATGGAAGGAGTCACCCGGACGCCCGTGTACAATCTCTTTGGCGAGACGTTGACTGGTCTGGCCACGATCCGCGCTTTCAGCATGGAGAACCAGTTCTCGGCCAAGAACCGTCAGGTGGTCGACACCAACACTAACCTGTTCCTGACGTATTGGTCCGCCAACCGCTGGCTTTCGACGCGTCTGGATCTGCTGTCTGTGCTCGTCATCTTCATCGTCACGCTTTATCTGGTTTCCACGCGCGGAGCTGTCGGCTCCATGACTTCAGGACTGTCACTGACGTACTGCTGATGCTGACGTCGGTCATGCAGTGGGTCATGCGCTCTTTCGACCGCACGGACAATGCCATGACCAGTGTCGAGCGCCTTCTCCACTTCCGGAAGATCGAGATTGAGTCCGAAGAAGGTCACTCCACCACGGACCTCGTCAACTACACAAACTACTCGCACGAACCCGCATCTTCTTCATGGCCCACCCGCGGCTCGATCCGATTCGAAGGACTGAACATGCGATACCGACCCGAACTGCCGCTCGTTCTCCGCGGAGTCGACCTCGACATCGCCGCCGGAGAGAAGGTCGGCATCTGCGGACGCACCGGCGCCGGCAAGAGCTCGCTCATGGTCGCGCTCTTCCGTATCTGCGGCTTCGACAGCGGACGCGTGCTCATCGACGACGTGGACATCGCCACCATCCAGCTGCGCGAACTGCGCCGCAGCCTCGCCATCATCCCGCAGGACCCCGTGCTGTTCAGCGGCCCGCTGCGAGAGAACCTGGACCCGTTCCACGAGTACTCGGACGAGCGCATCTGGCACGTGCTGCAGCAGGTGCACATGGCGGACAGTCTGCGTCGGTGGGGCGCCGGGCTCGACTTCGAGGTGGCCGAGGGCGGCGACAACCTGTCGGTGGGTCAGCGCCAGCTCATCTGCATCGGCCGCGCGCTGCTGAAAGACAGCAAGGTGGTGGTGCTGGACGAGGCCACGGCCAACGTGGACACGGCCACGGACGCGCTCATCCAGACGACCATCAAGGAGACGTTCGCGGACAAGACGGTGCTGATCATCGCGCACCGCATCAACACGATCATGCACTGCGATAAGATCGCGGTGATGGATGCCGGTCAGGTGTCCGAGTTCGATTCGCCATCGAATCTGCTGGCACGACCAGACTCGGTGTTTGCAGCATTGGCGAAGCGATCAGGAACTGCGTAAGTTGAAGAATTTTGAATGTGTAATCCGTGAACAGTTTGCTTTTCCAATTCAGTCTACACGAATCCAAATACAACATTAAAGCCGCAATCGCCACACACTTAGTCCGTCACGACAAGAACCGTGCTCCCAATGCTCATCGTGTCTCCACCGACCGTGCTCGCCGAGCTCTTCTCTTCGTCGTCCTTGTCGACCACCGGGAAAATGCGGTTGCCGATCCTCATCGTCCCCGACTCGTACAGGACCGACCCAGTCGATCCGTCGCCAGAGCTCGAGTTCGCCATCACACACGGGTGCATCGCCATTGAACCGCTCTCGTTGCTTCCTCCGTACTGGGCCGCAGCAACGACCAACAACAAAGCAGCGACCACCAACATCTTCAGCATTGTTTAGCAACTTTCTTCGTCTTGAGCTTCGACACGGCGCTTCCAACAATGAACATCCAAACCCCACCAAAGTCACTCCAACCACCATCCACGGTCACCGTTAATTCCACTTCGAAAGAACTGCTTCCCATTGAGAGCCATCACTTCCAATTCGAACGTCATTTCCAGCATGACATCCGTTCAATCCACACACTAGCCCAGTAAATAAGTAATAAGTCATCCCAACAATGCCGACTCGATGAAAGAAGGCCATCCCAATTAAATCGCCACTTGTACCGGCTAGCGGGCGTCCCGATCTAGATCGCCCGCTTCGAACGCTTCCCACCGATCCGCAGCTGTAAGCAGAGCGCAGCGCACAAATCATAGACAGATCCGGGCCGCTGGCCATCACATGGACATCCTCACGCAGCGAGTAGCAACGTCGGGACAACGGAGAATCGTTTAGTCGTGTTTCAAATCTAAGTCTTTGTGACCCTCCAAACATGTCCTAAAAATGGGTACGAAATTGGGTCGAGATACTACGACGTCGCACACCGCCATGGACGCCGAGCTGCTGCGGCGCGTGGGCTTCTTCTGCGCGCTGTGGACGCTGCAGTGCTGCGCGTCCGTGCTGGGCGCCATCTCCAGAGACGCCATCTTCCTGCGCAGCTACTCGGAGCGTCGCGAGAAAAGACATTGCGTATCTACATATGATTCCTGATCAACTTATTGTACGGCTCATCCAAGCAGCAAGACTGATGGCATGGTCATTCAAACCAAGGGTTACCTCGGTATACTTTGTTGACGAAAGACTGACATTGCAGTTGATGGTGACGGATTTGCCTCGCACTTCACAGTTCTCATCTTGCCGTATCAATGGATGAAGTCAATCGGAGCTACGTGGAGGCTCCGGCCACGCCGCGGTCCAAGCAAGCGACGCTGTTCAGCCAGCGACCGAATCCGTTGGGGCGAGCTACTCTACCGTCGATCATCCTGGCGCAATGGATCCAGCCCATGGTGTCGCTAGGAGCGAAAAGGATTCTCGAGATGGAGGACGTATGGCCTCTCTGCGCCAGTGATTCCTGTGCGTCGCTCGAGCAGCGATTCCGGAGAGTTTATGAACCTCATCGACGACACGTTTTCGGACTGTCGCCGTTGGGGGTGGCGTACATGAAGACCTTTCGAGTAGAGCTCTCGTTTGTGCTGATCAGCTGTGTCTTGTACGTGGTGGCATTGGCGTTGCAATCGTACGTGGCCCAAGCGATTCTGGAGTTCCTGAACGACGAGCAGAATTTGTTTCACATCTCCAGCGGGTATTGGCTCATGGCGATGATGACAATGGTGTCGTTGGTGGCGGTGTGTGCTCAATTACCTCTTCTTCACTGCGTCGAGAATTGGCGCCAATATGCGGTCATTGACCATGTCACTCGTATATGACAAGGCTCTCCGGTTGTCAAGTTCTGCACGTCAAAAGTACACGACTGGAGAAGTGATGACACTCATGAGCGTTGACTCGGAGCGAATTTTCATGCTGTTGGTTTTCGGACCGTGGATGCTAATGGGACCGCTGTCGTTTGTCTTCTCAGTGGTGTTGATTGGAGTTCTCTTCGACTTTTACTCGGCTCTGGGTGGTGCTGTCGTGTTGATTGCCGTTATGACCATCTCGGTCAAGCAAGGCCATCGCATCGCTGACTTCCAGAAGAAAGTGCTCGAGGTCATCGACGAGCGGGTCAAAGTCACCTCCGAAACCCTCCAAGGTATTCGTGTTATGAAGTTCTACGCGTGGGAGGACTCTCTGGCTGAACGCGTGGAGAAACTGCGGGTGAAGGAAGTTGGTCTGCTGCGGAAGTTCCACATGTACCAAGTAATCAACACGGTCATGCTGTTCCTGACGCCCAGCTTTGTGTCTGGAGTCACGCTGGGGATTTACGTGCTTATCCACCACACCATCACGGTGGTGGAGGCATTCACACTCATTGCTATGGTGAATATCTGTCGGACATCGCTAAACCAACTCCTCAAGGAATTGCTTGCTTCACGAAGGCAAAAGTTTCGTATGAGCGCCTTGATAACTTTCTCACAAGCGACGAAGTCGCTGGGCAACCGCTCCTCCTTGCACCATCTACCGATCTCAAAGCGACCACCAAATCTCCTCTACTGGACGGAGATCAAGTCCAAGGCGCTTTTATCGGTCGCGGTTGCATTTCAATCCGTGATGCAAGTTTCCAGTGGCCATCAAACTCAGCAGACGTGGTTGTGGTCGCTACAGCGAAAACTGAGGAGCAAATGGAAGAAGACAACAGTCAACCTCTCCTTCATTCGGATGTCGCGCTTTCATCATCGAAGGAAAACACTCAGAACGATGGCGGCTTCTTGTTGAACGGTATCAATCTGGAGATTGCCCAAGGCTCACTCGTTATGATCGTGGGCAAAGTGGGGTCCGGTAAATCGAGTCTGCTCAACGCAATGCTCGGTGAAATGCCTCGCAACTCTGGTGTACTTGAGATTGGCGGGCGCGTTGCCTACGTCAGTCAAGACACGTGGATCCGCAACGCTAGCCTACGAGATAACATCTTGTTCGAGCAAGAGTACAACGCTGACCGGTACCAACGCGTGCTGGAGGCGTCACAGTTGGAGATGGATCTCCATGCGTTGCCAAACGGAGACGCGACGGAGATCGGTGAGCGTGGAATCAATCTCAGTGGCGGTCAGAAGGCTCGCGTTGCTATTGCTCGTGCGATGTATCGGTCGGACACGGATGTGCTGATTCTTGACGACCCGCTGAGTGCCGTGGACCCGCATGTTGCCCACGCCATCTTCGACAAGTGTATCGTTGGTCTCGCGTCGACACAAACCCGGTTGCTCGTGTTGAACAGCCACTACGATTTATTACCGCGAGCGGATCGAATCGTGGTGATGCGTGACGGCGAAATTGTTGGGCACGGCACCTACGAAGATGTTATTGTCCAATTCCCGCAGCTTGGATCCGAGTTTACTAGTTTCGAGAGCGAATCTGCAAGCGAGTTCAACGGAGCCAAGAGTGATGAACTCGCTACGATAACCCTAACGGTAGATGATGACAAATATGCAGCAGACAAGGATGACTCGAAGAGCGAAAACGATCCCGCTACAACGACTTCATCTGGTCGTCTGATCCGAAGTGAAGACCGAGTCAAAGGAACGGTCGGAGCTCACGTCTACAAGGCATACTTTGACGAGACGGGGATCAATGGTCTTGTGGTTGTGGTTGTGATCAGTCTTTCGTATGCGGTCAGTCAAGGCGCTAGAACTGTTGTGGATTGGTGGCCAGGCCATTGGGCTCGCAATATGCCTCGCCGAGGTGAGGACCCGACATACTCGGGGACAACCTTCGGCATGTGGTACCTCGGCCTGATCGTCTTCTGCTCCGTACTTACTTTTATCCGCGGGATTATGATGATCGAGTCTTGTATGCGGACGTCGCAGCGCATGCACGACGAGCTGTTCCGGCGAGTGCTGCGTGCTCCGGTGACGCGGTACTTTGACGTGACCCCTGTGGGTCGGATTTTGAACCGGTTCTCCAACGACTTGGACCAAATGGACACCACCCTCCCTCACGAGTACCAGCTCTTCTTTCAGAACGTGTCGATGGCGCTCGGCTCGCTTGTAGTGTCGGCGTTTGCGTCCTACTGGATCGGTGTGTCGTACATCCCGTTGATGGTCATCTTCGTCATGACGGGACAGTACTTCAAAAGACTTCACGTGAACTAAAGCGGCTCGAGGGGATCACCCGAACGCCCGTCTACAATCTCTTCAGCGAGACGCTGTCCGGGCTGCCGACAATCCGCGCCTTCCGCATGGAAGGAGACTTCTCCGCGCGCAACCGCAACGTGGTGGATACGAACGCCAACCTGTACTTGACATATTGGTCTGCTAGTCGATGGCTGGCAACCCGCTTGGACTTGCTTGCCGTGGCAATTATCTTCGTCGTCACGCTGTACCTCGTGGCAACGCGTGGCGAGGTTGGATCGATGACATCTGGCATCTCGCTCACGTACGCACTCATGTTGACATCCGTCATCCAGTGGGTCATGCGCTCGGTAGACCGGGTAGACAACGCGACCACCAGTGTTGAACGTCTGCTCTACTTCCGTGAGATCGAGCGCGAAGACGACAGCGGTCGGAGCATTGTCGATCTGGTTGGTCCAGAGTCCAAACCCGGAAGCGATAACTCGTCTTCCTGGCCGTCCCGCGGCGCCGTCCGCTTTGAAGGACTGAACATGCGATACCGACCCGAACTGCCGCTCGTTCTCCGCGGAGCCGACCTCGACATCGCCGCCGGAGAGAAGGTCGGCATCTGCGGACGCACCGGCGCCGGCAAGAGCTCGCTCATGGTCGCGCTCTTCCGCATCTGCGACTTCGACAGCGGACGCGTGCTCATCGACGACGTGGACATCGCCACCATCCAGCTGCGCGAACTGCGCCGCAGCCTCGCCATCATCCCGCAGGACCCCGTGCTGTTCAGCGGCCCGCTGCGAGAGAACCTGGACCCGTTCCACGAGTACTCGGACGAGCGCATCTGGCACGTGCTGCAGCAGGTGCACATGGCGGACAGTCTGCGTCGGTGGGGCGCCGGGCTCGACTTCGAGGTGGCCGAGGGCGGCGACAACCTGTCGGTGGGTCAGCGCCAGCTCATCTGCATCGGCCGCGCGCTGCTGAAAGACAGCAAGGTGGTGGTGCTGGACGAGGCCACGGCCAACGTGGACACGGCCACGGACGCGCTCATCCAGATGACCATCAAGGAGACGTTCGCGGACAAGACGGTGCTGATCATCGCGCACCGCATCAACACGATCATGCACTGCGATAAGATCGCGGTGATGGATGCCGGTCTGGTGTCGGAGTTCGATTCGCCATCGAATCTGCTGGCACGACCAGACTCGATGTTTGCAGCACTGGCGAAGCGATCTGGCACGAGATAGAAATTGAAGTCGCTCTTGAAGCGCGCTGATCAATGGTCTCTACAAGCGGGGGTCTGATAAACAGGACCGCGGCGTCGATTAGATGAACGAACCGTGATAACCATCACTGATGAGTGGCGTCAAAGTCGCCTCTCATTTGGTGTCTACACGCGCTGATGTTTATCGGTAGTATCTGTAGGAATTTCACTTTTCATTTTATCCTGTCTACCACCAACGATGGCCCAGCAAGTTGCTCGTACTGCCCAGACCTGGCAGCCGCAGAAGTACCTCAAGTTCCAGCAGCAGCGACTGCGCCCAGCACTCGAACTTCTTGCTCGCGTATCTGAAATTCCGACTATCAATTGCGGCGAAGTCGATATCGTCGACCTCGGTGCTGGCACCGGCAACATGGCTCCCGCATTCGTGTACGTGCTGTGACTGTGGCCAATCTCTCATGGCCTCATTAATCTTTACCCCTTTTCAGGAAGCGGTGGCCCAAGGCAAACGTGACGTTCGTGGACTCTTCACCATCGATGTTGGAAGCAGCTCAGCAGGACCATCATGCCAATGGCCTGGAACGACAGCGGTTTAGCTATGTCCAGGACAATATCGAGACGTTCAAACCTGAACGCCCCATCGACCTCATCTACTCGAATGCGGCACTTCAGTGGGTAAACGTGGAGAAGCACGAGACGATCCTACCGCAGCTCTTTTCCTTCCTGAAGCCTGGAGGAGTGCTGGCATTCCAGATACCCGACACCCGTCACCAACCCAGCTATCGGCTTTTGGTCGAAGCCGCAGCACAGCTGGGTCTGGCCGACCAAGTGTCGGGTGTCCGCTGGGTCACGTGTGAGCGCGACCCGAGCTTCTACTATGAGTTGTTCAAAGGATCGACAACGATGTGGAGCTAGACATGTGGTCGACAATGTATTCCCACGTGCTGGACGGTGCAAACCCAGTGGCGGATTTCACGGGCTCCACAGGACTTCGACCGTACTTGGAGGCGTTGGGTGAACCATCCGAAGCTGCTGCCAAATACGAGGCCAAATACCGCGAACTGGTTGCTGCTGCATACCCCAAGCAGAGCGACGGACGCACTCTGTACAACTTCAAACGCTTCTTTCTCCTGGCGACGAAGCCATTGTAAGGCTGGCACAATGACAGCAATGTGGATGAAGTTTATTGTTTGCTTCTCATATGGTTGTTGTCTACAGGGGTTTAGTGGCCACTAGGAAGAACCGTTTGAAGTTGAGGATGGTGCTTCCGTCGATCTGCTTGGGGTACGCCGCAGCGATCAGCTCGCGATACTTTTGCTCGAATGTTGTAGCATCTTCGGATGGATCGCCCAGTGCTTCCATGTACGGGCGAAGGCCCGTCGAGCCTGTAAAGTCCACAACCGGGTTCTCACCTTGCAGGATGGACGCGTACACAGTCGTCCACATGTCGAGCTCCACTCGATCGTCGATGTTCTTGAACAGCTCGTAGTAGAAGTTGGGATCGCGTTCGCAGGTCACCCAACGAACACCAGCCACGCGGTCTCCAAACCCAACTGCACCGCCGCATCTCGCATGTGTTGGTGACTGGGCTGCGTTCTACTGTCGGGCATTTGGAACGCCATGACACCGCCAGGCTTCAGACACGAAAAGAGCTGCGGCAGGATCTCTTCGTGTCGCTTTGCACTCACCCAGTGCAGTGCTGCGTTGGAGTAGACGAGGTCCACAGGGTCTTGAGGTTTGTACGTCTCAAAGTCGGCTTGAATGTACTCAAATCGCTTGGCATCAAGCTCGCCATTGTCGCGATGCTCCTGTTGAGCGACCTTGAGCATTGACGCCGACGAATCCACGAACGACATGCTCGCCTTCGGCCATCGTTTCCTGCAGAAAGTGAAGTAAACCCTCTAGACAAGGTTCCTCCTTCTAACTATCAATAAACTAACGTACGCGAAAGCGGGGGCCATGTTGCCGGTGCCCGCTCCAAGGTCGATGATCTTCACTGAGTCGTCATCGGTGGGTAGAGCTGGTACTCGAGCAAGAAGCTCCAGCGCCGGACGCAATCGTTGTTCTTGAAATTGAAGGTATTTCTGCGGCTGCCAGGTCTGCGCCGCACGAGCAATGTTCCTGGCCATGGTTAAGGTGTCTGAAGGCTGCAAATTGACAAGTGAGACCGTCGATCAGCGTGACCCAGCGCCACCGCATGGTGTTCATCCCATCAAGGCAGCACCACATGGCTACACTTGTGCATCTCATCGACCACTTCAACTTAGGATCCAATCCGCGTCCAGCGTGGCAAGAGTCGCGTCCGTCGAGCGCTCGAGATCCCACAAGCATGAGCAGTGCCATGGACCCTCGCGTCCTCATCAACTACTACATCCGCAAGGGCTGGTACGACCACGTTCAGCGTCTGTGCGAGCAGATCCTCGAAAAAGAGGCAGCGACTCGACGTTGCTCTTTGGCGAGCGTTCGGCATCGTCTTGGAGCGCAGCTACTCGTCCGCCATCCGAGAGCTGGAGAACCTCAAGAGAACCAGTCGAGATGTCGAGCTGCCCTGTCTTCATGCCTTGGTCTACGCCCACTCGCAGTGTAAACATGTGGACCACGATGAAGTGGCTCAATTGGAACTGCAGGTGGTCATGGCCGAGGAGAACGCTTCCAGCTCGAGTCTCTTACTCTGCGCCACGTTCTTCTGGCACTTGAACGAGCACGCCAAAGCTCGGAAGCTTCTGGACCAGATTCTGGGAGCAAGCAGCAAGACGGAAGCAGCGTCGCTGCGTCAACGAGCTCTCATCCTTCGCGGTTGGGTCGACCTCACAGTCGACCCAAAGGTCAAGCGCGATGCCGACTTGCGCGACAACGCCATCCAGTACTTTGACCAAGTGACAGAGTACGTTGTAGCAGTCCTTAACATGATGTCTCCATCACCTAATATCTGTTTCTGTTGAGCAGGCGGAAGGATGCCGAGTTGGTGCTCGGTATGGCCAAGTACTATGACCTGAAGAAGGCGTACTCTCGAGCACTCGAGTCTTTCGACGAGATCACGGTGCAGTTCCCATGGTTCAAGCACTCGTTAAGTGAGAAAGCTCTGGTGCTGCTCAAAATGGGCAATTGGGATCAATGCATGGACAGTGTTGAGCGGGCCTTGACGGAGAACCAGCGGGAGATCGAAGCCCTACGCGTCATGATCTTGCTGCTGTTGTCTCGCGAAGGGAAAGCTCGTGAGGCGGCTGAACGCGTTCGGGATTTGTTCGAAGCGTTAAAGCGAGCCGAACCAGCTAACCCTGAGCTTTTCTGCGAGGTCTCACGCTGCACTGCTCGTGTGTCCGATCGAGACTCGGAGGTTCTGCAGTGCAGCTTAGCTCTCATGGAACACGCCATTCAGCTGAACCCGGACAGCGGGGCTTTCCGAGCGGAACGCGGCTACCAGCGTGCATTGCTTGGAGACTTTGCTGAGGCCATGGAGTCCTACAAAGAAGCACTCAAGCTAGACGAGTCCAACGAGATGGCGCTGCACGGGATGATCTACTGCCAGATCAAGCTTGGCCAGCACGAAGATGCATCGCAGCAAATGGAGTTCCTTAGTGTTATTCAGGAATCGGTGCCAGCGCCAGCTTCGCCTTCATCCAGGCGCTGTTAAGCTGGGAGAAAGACCACGACCGTGTTAAACAAGTGAAACTTCTGCAACAAGCCATGCAGATTCACATGGACAAGCTCAAGGAGACCATCACCGGACCCGATGCGTCCACGCACGAGACAATGAGCCAACTCAACCCGCTGTTTCTCGTCGAGGTGGCCACCGAGTTCTTACAGGGCGACCAGCCTCAGCCCGGGAGCTCAAACGATAACTCGCCAGACGCTACCGGCATCTCCAAAGGAATGAGCATCCTCGAGAAGCTCGTCAACAAGTCTCCGGGATTTCTCAGAGCGCAGTACGTGTTGGCACACGCATATTTCGACGCACAGAGACTGGATGACGCGTTCCAGGTGACCAATTTGATTCTCAAGATGGACCCAGGCCACTCCAAAGCGCATCTGATGCAAGCCCGTGTGAGTCTGGAACGTGAGCACTTCCGTGCGGCCTCGTCCTGTCTGGACCAAGCACTCAGCTACGACTTCTCCGTTCGTCAGTCGCTCTCGTACTACATCATCAAAGCTCGAATTCTTGAGAACGCTGGCGACGTGCGCGAGGCGCTGCAAACGCTTCAGACGGCGATGAAAATGCTTCAATCTGGAGCAACGACAACTTCCAGCAACCGCCGGCAAAAGCAGACTGGCAATTCCAGCACAAGCGTCTCGCTCTTTGACAAGGCTTCTGTGTACATCCACATGGCGCAGGTCCTTTCGCAACTGAGTGATATCCCCGAGGCCACCAAGACTGTTCGTGAAGCACTTGACGTCTTCCGTGGCACATCGCAGGAAGTTCGCGTTCTGGTTGCAAACAGTGAACTTGCAATTAAACGCGGCGACTACGACGCTGCCATCGCCATGCTTAGCAGTGTTCCGGTGGGCTCACCAGCCTTCACGAAGGCACAGATGGTCAAAGCCGACATCTATCTGCAGTATCGCAAAGACAAGCACTTGTACGCACGTTGCTACCAAGAGTTGGTGGCGATTAATCCCTGCCATGCCACCCACGTGAGCTTAGCGGAAGCGGATTTGAGGATCCAAATGCTAGATCAAGCAGTTGATTCCTTCGAACGTGCAAAAGCACTCAGTCCCGGCGACCCGACCATCGCTGGACGCATCGGCCGTG
>JAAVTH010000576.1:0-22671 GCA_011947325.1 Phytophthora macrochlamydospora | reverse complement strand
CCTCAACTTCATGCACCACAAACGCACTCGCCCTTGCCGCAGCTCCATCGTGCTCACGTAGTAGAGTCTCTGTCTCCTCCGCAGCTGGTCGGTAGGTGGCCGTCGGGTCCATGTCAGCATCCAGAATTCCATCACGGAACTGCGGGTGGAAGAGCATGATGAGCAGACTCAGAAGCGCGTTGCCGCACATGAGGACGCCCAAAGTACGGCAGTGATCCTTCCATGCCGAAATCCATAAACCCCACGATGAAAATGAAAGCAGTGCGGCCACGGTACGTGAACAGGAAGCCGAACTGCTGACGGATCCACGGCTCCATGTGCTTGAAGCGACACTCGAAGGCCAGCAGCAGCAACGCGAAGATGCT
Source organism: Phytophthora macrochlamydospora (assembly GCA_011947325.1). Taxonomy (NCBI): domain Eukaryota; phylum Oomycota; class Peronosporomycetes; order Peronosporales; family Peronosporaceae; genus Phytophthora; species Phytophthora macrochlamydospora. Next base: position 22,306 of record JAAVTH010000576.1, on the reverse strand, counting down.
ACAGATAATTAATCATTAATAAACCTTTCCACATCACTTTTATAATACATATCTTCACCGTACATGGCGTAGACTGAGATAAGGAAGCACGTGATGTCCAGCACCACGAGGTTGAAGAGTCCCAAGAAGCCTGCCAGCGCTTGCAGCACCGCAAGCACGACGTTGGCGTAGCGCAAGTAGCGCATCAGTGTCGCCGCCTCCATCATCTTCATCCTGAAAAGTATCATCAAATTAATGAATAAATAGTGTACATCTCAAAACTTAGTTTGAACACACTTTTGCCAATAGGTGGCGGGGGCTGCGAGGCTCGAGAGCGACGTGAAGCCGCCCCCGCCCAGCTCCTGCTGGCGGATGGTGTTGGGGTTCCCGGCGTTGCCCAGCGCCGCCTGCTGGGGTTTAGTGGCGCCTTGAGAAGCTGCTCGCGCGCGTCGCTTTCGCTGGAGCCGAACATGGAGAGCTGGATTGGATTATGAGGAGAATTCAATGGCACTATTGCGAGTCATACAGATAGACTGTATATCCGTATGAGACACAGAAGTGAGGGAGTTGAAATACTAGAAAATGTGAACGTGGACTCTGGTGGACGTGTGGTGGACAATGTAAACTCAGCATATACCTTAAGTGTCTTTGCTCTACACATATTCAAAAGTACACGCACCAATCGGCAATATGGTCAATATGCCTGTCGCTTTCTGGGTCGTGCTTTATAGACAGCGTCGATTCTGCCCTCCTCTTTACTTACTTCCATCCGTCTCCTTGCTTGCCGGCCTGTTGATGTCTTCGTCGAATCCCCTAGCTTATTTCTGCATGACCCGAGTAGCGCGATAAGTGAAATCGTCAAAGTACTCGCGCTCGCGATCTACCGAGTCAAGCATGCGCCACTCGGGCGTGTCCACTGGCACCTGGTTAATGAATTCGTTGTCCACATACTTGGCATCCGCGTCGTCGATCACGTCTGGAACCCACTCTGGCTGCACCTTCTTCTGCTGAAGCGCTTCCCAGTCGATCCCATCAAAGAACGGGTGGTTCATAATGGAGAACGGGACAGCTTCGTTGGAGCCCAACCGCTTTTGTACATCCCGCTCAATCAGACCAGTAAGCAGCGACTGTACGTCCTCCGGCAGCTCCGGGACATACAAGAAGCCTTCCGCAATGTTACGGTACATGATGGCCTTGTTGTCGTCCTTGAACGGTGTTCGGCCCACATACATTTCAAAGATAAGAATGCCCAAGCTCCACCAGTCGCAGGTGTTGTCATACTCCGGCGGGGTTTCGCCCTTCTTCGGGTCCGCTGCTGCAAGCACCTCGGGGAGATGTACTCGGGCGAGCCTGCAAGCGAGTGTGCTTTCTTATCGTTGGAATCTTTCGCATACGTCGAGAGCCCAAAGTCTACCAGTACAACGTGGCCATCCTTGGCAACGAGAATGTTTTCGGGCTTCAGGTCGCGGTAGATGATGTCCAAGCTGTGCAGGTGCGCGAGTCCAGCCACTAGTTCCGCCGCGTACAACTTGATACGACCAGGTGTGAGCTTCAGCTCGTCGTTTTGGTTTAGTGTCAAGTGGTGACGGAGATCGCCACCATTATAGAATTCCATGCCCATGTACACCTTATCTTCGTTCTGGAAAGCGAACAGTAGCGATGCTACGAACGGGTGCCGAACCTCGCGAAGCATGTCGCGCTCGATCTTTGCGTTCCGACGCATGTTTTCATCCATCCCAATCTTGGTGATGATTTTAATCGCGTACACTTTGCCGTCCGGACCGCGAGCTGATAAAACGCGGCCATACGAGCCGGTGCCAAGAACCTTGAGCAGCTCAAAGTCCTCGATCTTAAGCGTGGATTTCGACTTGCCCCGGTTCGATTCTTCAGGCGTTGATTGCAGTGCAGTAGCTCCCGAGCCTGCCGCTACTCGCGACGTACCCAAGCCAATTTCCTCTTCGTTGCTGATAGATGCAGTCATCATAGACCGAGTCAGCACCTCCTCCTCCGTGTCCTCCACCTCTTCAGCTTCTCCAGAGAGGATCATATCGCGCTGCCTAATCGCCTCCTTTGAACCCCTGAGTCCAAGTGGTTGACCATAAAGCGGTAGTATTTCCACGTACTGTTGGTAAATCTCCGATCGCCCGAGACGTGCATCATGAGGCCATTGCGCAGCAGGGCCGTTCCAAGCAGCATCGCTTCCTCGGCGGTGGAGCACGTCACACCTCCTTGCATAGGACGGTTCAGTCCATGGCACAACATCCACTCCACTGCTTCTTTTCCAGTGATCACATTCGGATGGGGTTTCAAGTACAAGCTCCTGTCTCGTGCAGGCAGCTCGGCTCGCATCTGCTCCGCACACGTCCACAACTGCCACAGACTTGGCTCTCGGACGATGCGACTGGAGATGCGAACTTTACCCTGCACTCTCTTCATTTTGCCACCAGGTCGGAGCTGCAGGTCGTACCAGGCGACTCTCTCCTCCCCGCTAGTGTTCATGTCCTCTAAACTCAGCAGTAGACGGCCGAGGTCCTCCACCTCGACGCGTCCTTTGTCCTTGCACTTGACTAGCACGTATTTAGCGTCTGTGAGGTTCGTTTGGATGCCAAAAGTGTACTCCTCGGCAGCCGCAGCAGCTCCAATACCCAAAGGTTGATGGGACTCTACACTACTGTCCAAGGAGCGCAGCACGGTTGCCTTTAGTGGGCTCCAGACTGGGTTGGCATGGCGCATCGGAGGCGTGCGCTGCTTCTCGCCCTTGATCTCGCGCTTGTGCTCGTCCAGCAGCACCAGCGTGCAGAAGGCATTGCGCGGACGGCCATTCTCGGCCGGGAGCAGGTCCCAGGCCTCGATGGGCGTGACCTTCAGCAGGAACCTCCGCTTGGCCTTGATGCGCGTCTTGCCATTGCTCTGGCTCTGACTGATGGCGCCTGTAACAGGTATGGGAACAACACGGTAAGAATGACACAACGCCTAATTCACCATGGAGAGGGAGACATACGCGACGAAGGGCCTCTGGAAGACATGGGCGAAGAGCTGAAGGGGGCTGGAAGCTCGACAGCGCGGCGGTTGTGCGGTTGTGGGGCGAAGGCGGCTCGGTGCGCTGCCTGCTGTTCGGAGACGCCTCGACTGTGCGCTTATGAGCTCGCGGCAGGGGAGAGCGGGAATGACTGTGAAAATGAATTTTTAGGTGTCTTAAAAATTCAAGGTCTCGTAATTACTTGGCTTTTGTATACTTCTGATTTGTGGCATTCAACACCCCGGTTATTACGATGATTTCGGGGTTTGACGATGTGATGGGCTCCGTACCGCAACACCGCCGGCACTCGTGCTTCGGCAAAACGAAACTAGGACATGAGATCGATCTACCAGCATGAATGTAGCCCTGAGGTGACCTTCAAAGGCAACAAGACAGCCTCCAGTGCTCTGCGCACTCATCGGAGAACCGGAGCAAGTTATCGTTGCGGAAAAGAGTCAGCCGAAATGGATGCAAAAATTATCGAAATGGGTTCACTCCCTTCAAACACGGTATCTGCCATTACCATCTCGCCGCTGGACGAGCGCACATACGAGCTTTTCGAGCTGAGCAATGCGCTGCAGGTGCTGTTCGTGTCGGACCCCAAGACGGAGAAGTCGGCGGCTGCGATGGACGTCCACGTGGGCCACCAAAGCGATCCGGAGCTGCCAGCTTTCGTCATGTTCAACATTGTTCATATTTCAAGTAGAATGAGATGCGGACGCATGGTTGACACTGGACGGTTGAAGAGCTGAGCCCGCGCTCCATGTGGGTAGTGCTGCGTTACGTGCAATTGCAGATGATGCAGCAAGTAAGAGTGCATGACTGTCAGTGTCGTGCCCGTTTTCTTGTAGGGCCTCTGGGAAGACGTGTAGTAGTACCCACTTGATCATCAGATGGTGCTGGCTTCATGAACCAATACGCGAAGCACAGGTCTAAGCAGAATCAACATATTTCTTTACAACTCTTGGCATCAACAACGATTCTAATTCCAACAATTTCATTTCTTGTGTTTTAGTAAAAAGATGTTGCACTGCACCTTGGGCGAGGTTTGAGCGAGTCCGACTGGAGAATGCGTGTCAAGCAAGAGCCTCAAGAACGACAAGAACTACTAGGCCTATTTGACGAAATTCGATGACCGACTGGAAGGTCGACCAATGTCACATGGGACTCGAGAAATTCAAGGTGTCGGACGAAATTCGGATCTACGTCAGCTACTACGTCAACAGTTCGACGGCAAGCCAATCTTGGCCACCATAGAAGAACTAGTACTTCGAAACGTCCTCTGCTGGATTTCGACGTACTTATTAGCTAGCAACACTGTCCAGGTAACTACGATATAAAGGATAGAGCCTGTCCGCCATTATCTCCTCCTTCGTTTTACCTGTAAGTCCGAGTGAGGCCTTGACGTAGTCATCTGGTATTTTCGCATCAATGCGAATATGCAAGTTGGAAAGATACTCCGCTCGATAAGAAGGCACGAAGTGATCCGCCGGAGGAAGCTACTTCGCTGCGATGGTCTTGTCGTCGAACATGTTGACGTACTTCTGGTAGATCTTGAACTCGTCGGAATTTTACACCGACGAGAAACTCTTAAATTTTTGGAGACCGAGGGAGATCCACAAAATGTTTGTCGAGGCGTCTCTTGAGAAATCCATCCAGCATGGCCTCATACGTGGTCAGATAAGCCTTGTAGAACTTGTAGTTGGGGTGTGCCTCGAGTCTGGTGCCAAACTTCTTTCCCGGCTTTAAATTATTCTTGACAAAAGTCGGAGATATTGCTATCTTGGCCCAGCTGTCAATCTTGTTCCACATGGCGGCCTCCTTAGCCACCTTGGCGGCCCTAACCTTCGCGGCAATAGACTTGGTGATTGACGAGACAATCGGAACCCTCTCTTCGATCTCAAACATCGTCTTGGATCGTTCAATTCATCGCCAGAAGGAGACGAAAGCTTCGTTGAACTCGTAGATTCAGCCTCAATACAAGTTGCGATGCCGGCCAAGTGGATGGTTGCCACCAGCAGCAGAAAGTGACGGAGAAACATGACGAGCTTGAAAACGCTTGACGTAGTGATGGTAAAGAATAACTGAGCCATACCAACGGTGCACCGCACGGGTATTGCGTACGGATTATGGACGCCGTGCAGCGTGAAATATGCTGCATGTCCGATTTACTGACTCGGAGTCAGAGCAGGGGAAAAATATGATGGTCAAGTTTGACGTATCCATGACAACAACTCTTACTCGGCTCTTTCAGATATTTCTCGGCATGGTAAGTAACTTGCTGGATTTCCTACCCTGCTCAGCCGATTATAGATAGGCACGTGCAGTTCACGACAGGAACTGCATACATTGTATTCTCTTGCGACCCGATCCGAAAGTCCATCATAAGCGTCTCGTAATCGCAGTCACGAGTCTATTTAATAATACCAGCAGCTCCTGCGCTTCTCAATTGGCGTCACTGCCTATTCTCCGCCCACGCAGGTTCCAAGTCGATCATTAGGTCGCCTGAAAACGATTTCTTCAGTCGTGGACGAAACCTAAAGCGCTAGGTGACACAGGAAATGATTGCGACGAGAGGGTCCATTCATTTGTTACGATACCGACGAAGAAGACAATAGCCAATGGGACGGTTAGCGAACTGAGGTCGCATTCCATGTGGGTAATGCTGTGTTACAGTGCAATTGAGTCGGACGACGACGCCTACGCCGCCAGCATCAAGATTTCATCGTCGCGGACAAGAGTAAGAGTCTACGGCGTAGACTCTACGTGATGTAAACTGGAGCGTGTCATCTTACGAAGACGTGATGTATTCACACAGCGCTAGAGACAATGTGGATTCCCAGATTGTGGCTAGAGCGGGAGCGTTTTGGCTTGACCTGCCGCAGGTCACGAATTGCCCCTGAAAGTCGTCGAGATCAACTGATCCTACCCGACAGCAAACAATTCGCTTTTCCATCATGCGTGTCCCGCTAGCGGATGAGTCTACCCCTACCATTCAACATAGAGAAGACCCAGGTCTGAAGGTTTGAGAGTTTCTCCACGTTGCCGTGTTTCCTCCTGGATCTGTTCTACAGATGATGCTCGTCTTCTTTGTCGGCGTTGCGAGTACTCAAAACAAGGCTCGCCTGCAAACGATTTGTTCGCTCAGAATGACCTCCGTAAGCGCTTCTGACGAGCCCATTACCTCTTCGATTGCTTCAAAATGATGGCGGCAAAGGATGCCAAGAAAGCCAAATGGGAACAAATCGACGATTGGATCGACAGATACTACAACCCCTGAAGCTCATGAAGAACTTTGGCACGGCACTTAAGAAGGACTCGGAAGTGCCAGTTTATCGTGAACTTCTGACGAAGTTCGAAACTAGTGTGTGTTTTGGGCCTCGAAATCGACATGCCCGTCATCTCACGTCGTGATCCTGACTTATTGCCAGGGCTGCCGATAATGGCATGTTTTTCTAGCAAGAACGACAACACTAGATAAATAATGGTAGGCAGCCAGCAGAATCATCTACATAAATAATGGCATGTAGAAGGTTTAACACATACATAATGGCTTATGATGGTGGTTAACTTCGGAGACTATCAATGGTACCTACGTCCCAGTAGCTTGCGTTCTGACGGAGAAAGAGGATCTGCTCGAGCGTCGCTGGTTGAAGGCTGTTGCGTTCTTGCCCAAATGTCGTCCGGGCAATACTAAAGAACCTCTCCACGATGTTCGACGTCGGAGGGATACTACGGATCAGCACGTACTTCTGCTCTTGTTGCGCCAGCTTCCTGCGCTTTTGAAGGCGCTCGACGAACGACGAGCTCTCTTCGTCGTCCGATTCGGGCGCGGCTGCAGCACTTGCAGCGAAAGGCTGGAGTACTGCCTTCTCCGTTCTTGTCAGGCGGTTAGAGTTGCCTCGCAAGACACGGACACAGCCCGACTCAAAGTCCGGGCTGTGGACAATGTCAGCTCGTGGCGCTGTATGATAGATATCGTTAGTTTTCACAGCGTAGTTAGCAGAATGTGTAACTTACCAAGGTAATGCGCGTACTGCGGCTTCATAGCGATGAGACCGTCGAACCATTCGCGCACGTCTAAGAGATCAGCGCTGCCTTGAAGAGCCTTCGATACGGATTCGACATTGGCGAGCTCCTTCAGCAGCTTGCGCAGGCGGCGGTTGCACGCCGGACCAGGAAGAAGCTCAGCGACGTCATCGTCATCTTTATCGAGGTGCTCGAGAAGCTTGAAGTAACGGTGCAACATTGCAAACGTTGAACTCCATCGTGTGTCCTGCCGAATTACCGGGCGGAGACTTGTTTTAAGCCTAAGAATTATCATAAAACACCACACATTATCCTTATTAGTAGGAATTATAGATAAAACCACAGAATAACAACATGGGTACCTCAGTTTAGCCGACTGCGTCAGCGTCCGAAGCTTGATCATTAGCCCGTGAACTGCGGCAAGATCAGCCTCGTGACTTTGAAGATCTTGCTGGACCGCCCGATTAAGTCGGTGCGAAGCGCACCCGATTAAGGGAACGCCGATGAGCGAAGCTAAGCGCTGATTAACGCTGCAATTATCACCCACAACAAATAGACACTGGTCAATCTGTTTCCCAAAATCCCTCGGCAGCATATCCGCTAGAAACTCTCTGTGCGCGAGGGCAGAGAGACCGTCATCAACCTCATTCATCAGAGGAGCCATGCAGATCAAGGGAGTCTTCACCTTGCCACCAACCTCGTAGCAGGCGAAGACTCCAAGATAGTGCTCAGACATATGGGTCCATCCATCTAGAATGAGCCCAAATTGGTCCGGCATCTCAGAGGCGATTGACCTCTCCACTGCCACAGACACGCCTTCAAGCGCAGCGCGTAGCGTCTCGACGCATACCGGATCGAGTGTCGTATAGCTAAGATCAATAATAAACAGTTAGAAATAATTCTTTGTTAAATTGTAGTCGCTTTTCTTACCGTCTTGTCGCTCTATTCTCACAAAAAGTGAGAGGTAGATTGCTCGTAACGACCTACATGAGCCAGCCGTACAGGTTTTGCGAAGACCGCGACACGTAACTGAGTAGCGAGCCGGTTTCAGATGTCGTGGCCTCTAGCATCTCGGCCTCAAAGTTGGGATGCTCATGTCTAACGTGCTGCATGAGGTTAGCACGCCCGTTTCGACGGGTTCGCTAACCGTGCCGCAACGACATCGGAAATATTCGAGAATAATCTCGTCGAAGTCATCGCGGCACGGCTGGAAATAAAACCCAGTGACTTGAGCTGACGTGAACCTTGGTCTGGCGGTGATCGCCATGGCTGGTGTAGAGCAGTAGGGGCTTGTAAACGTGGGCGTGAATCGGGAAATGGAGAACAGCTACAGACAAAACACACTCCAGTAAATGGTTGGTTCTGCGGGGTCATAATTTTGCTGTGCACCTTGCATACATTATTCTTTTAGCTAGGATTGCCACATACATTATGACATTGTATGGTCCATCGCTAAAACATACATTTATGTATGATATGTATGGCCATTATTATTATTGCCATGCTATTTTCGGCAGCCCTGCTTATTGCGTCGTTGGATGTATAATTTTCCATCCCGCTTCTGCACCTCGCTCGAATTACCGCGGAGATAGTTTCGCTGCACCGTCCAGATACCTCTTGAAGTATCGATAATTCGCATGCTCCGTCAGTTCCTTCCCCGTCTTCTCGGTAAGTCCCAGTGAGGCCTTAACATACGCTTCAGGTCTCTTCTCCGCGATGCACACAGCAAGTTTCGCTTCAAATTCCGGTACAGAAATTGGAAGGACGGCATCGAGATTGCTCGGGTTTGGCAGTTTCCCTGCTGCAATGGCCTTGTCGTCGAACATGGACACATACTTGACGTATATCTTCAATTCCTCGGGCCCTTTCAAGGCACCATCGACAGTCTTGAATTTGTCGAGGCCGAGGTGCATCCAAATGTTGAAAGTCGGAAGATCCCTTCCTACCAATTCATCAAGCCTCGCTTCAAACTTCGTCAGATATCTCTGGTAGAACGTGTAGTTCTTGTCCCTCGCGAGCGTGGCGCCAAACTTATTGCCCAGCTTTAATTCCCGCTTGACATGAGCCATCATCCAGTCCTCACCGAACCAGTCATCAAGTTGCCTCCACTTGGCAGCTTCTTTGGCTTTCTTGGCTGCTTCCCTAGCTGTCGTCGCAGCTTTCATCTTCGCGGCCAGCGAAGACACGACAGGAATGTTGACTCGGTCGTCATTGTCGCCGTCATTGTCGATCTTCAGGCCCTGTAAGACCGGAGAATTCTTGTTCGATGCACCCACCACTGTAGCAATGTAGACAATTGAGAACGCTACCATAAAATACTGCCAATGCATGGGGAAAGTCGAACTGCTGTGCAGTATTGCGCGAATCACGGACTGGCAAACAACATGCTCTTAAACTTGACAAAAGGATTTCGAACTTCGCAATCTTCGGCACCCTGGATTGTTAAAATAGTTTAACTTGATAAACACGATAGCGACCACCTTCCATTGTTCTCAAGTTACGTTCAAGAAATGAAGAGAAATTTGCAGTTCACATCGCGCCACATTGGGACTTACCGGCAAAAAAAAAGGGGGGCGGATCTAACGGGGAATGCCGACTATCCACACTTTAAAGAGTGTCTGGATCGTGACCAATTCCTGGTAAGTAAAGAAAAAGCTGAGTTGTAGTCGAATCAACGTAGTTTTGCGCTCATAATTGTCTGAAGAACAGGTCGAGTATTTTCTATCACCAACATGCGTTCGCGGTTGCTGATGACGGTAAATCAATTCACTCTCCGACTACCACCGCTGGGACTGGCAGAAGAATCGGGAAAGGAAATTACGGAGAACATTTATCGCTACGTTAAGAAGTATCTGGACAGTCTACCATCGTGAGTGATTTATGTTGTAGATTAGAATTTGACGATATTGTCACTGGTAGAAGGAATTGAAGGTAACGATTCGAACGCGTGGGTTTTCTTCCGGGGATGTTTCAATTCTCGGTTCGAAGTCTTATTAACAAGACCTGAAAGGTGTGGAATCTACAATTGCTTCGAGAGGTATTACGAGCTCAAGAAATTTGGTGCGGCATCAAGAACAACGCGAACTAACAGTTTTATATCGAATTTCTGGCGAAACTCGATACACTGGTCTTGCTGTCTAACTTGTTTCGATATCTGTCTCCCGATTTCCCAACTTAAGTTTGAAGCGGAGTGTGTATCGCGGCGAGGACTTACTGGGAAGTGTTGTTTCAGGCGTACCCAGCCACGCAGCGGCAGCGCTGCCAAGGTGCTGGCCTCGTGCATAACGAGTCCTAGGTTCATTGCAATAACGCCAAACGTGTTGACACTCAACAACCGCGTTGACACTCACGACAGCCGTGTTGATGACAACGATAACCGGGTTGACTGGAGCGCCAGCCAACCATCTGGACCCCAAGCCGGGCCCCAGCAGAGAGTAGATTACTTGTCAATTTCTTCCTGCCAAAGACTCCATCAGTTAAAATGTATCTGCAAGGAGTTTAAAAGCCTCAATTTGTCGTCGAGCAGGTTGACGTAGTTGGCGTAGATCTTGAGTTCTTCAGACGTCTGTGAGGTTCTGGCTGTCTTGTATTTATCGAGACCAAGCTGTTTCCAGATGTGGTAAGTGGAGACCTCTCATCCCACCAATTCGTTCAGTCTTCCTTCGAACCTTGTCAAATACGCCTGGTAAAACTTGTAGTTCTTGTCCTTCTTGAGCTTCTTCCGATCTTATTGCCCAAATTTAAGTCCATCTTAACGAGAGCAGGAACCCAAGACTCCTCAAATGGTTTCCTTGGCCTTCTTACTTGGCAAACACGACAGGGATATTGACTCTTTCTTCGAACTCGTCGTTGATTCTCAAGTTTCGCACGATCGAGTTGGTCGAATCAGCCATGGTGATGGCGAAGAAAAAGAAAGTCATGTCTCCATAAGAAGGAGACGAGAAATCATGGTCAGCTTGTATCTGGTGGTGTCTGGACGTCGACTTACCCAGTGATCCACGGCCGACAATCAAAATGCCCACGGGCTCTACACCAAATAGCATAACAAGATAGGTAAACGCACGGACCTGGTGTGTTCTCGGCTCCGCTGGCCCAGACGTTGGGTGAGTTTGGGAAAAGAAGACTATCGGGGAAACGTTAAAGACGACGTCATCTATGAGGTAGATAATCATCGCCACTAGTAGAATGTAATGTAGATCCATGGGGGTGGAGTCGGTGAGAATTGGTAACGGCAACCGCCGTATCCGCTCGACATGCGATAAGTTATTGATTACTCAAGCTGATGATCGGGTCACGTCAAACGTTCAAGTTTTCAACTGCGTGCTCACGAAGTCAGTCTTACCACGCCATACAGATACTCTTGGAATTAGTGATAGTTAGCGTTCCCAGTAAGGTTTAGCCGATCAGTCCCAACGATGCCTTGAACATCAACCACAGCGCAACATTTTCCCCGTGGTTGTTGACGACTGTTGAAAAGCTGGCTAGAGCTAAGCTTGATAGTGCGTAAATATGGTCGATGATTGATCACACACACAATGAGAATTCTCGCAACATACCTCTTTCTAAACGTTGACAGTCATGAACTTCTCAAGACATGCAGCAGCAAGTTACTAGCCTGACTGAATGAATCGACATCTGAAAAATTGACTTTGAAATTTCGGCGAGTCGGTCAGATCGCGAATCTGCAATGAAGTCAGGAGTCACGACCATGAGGCAGCGCCTCCGATTCCATCGCTCAGTTCGCCATTTACTCGCTCAAGTCCAACCAACTTCAGCGCAATGTACGACGTATGCATTTCCAAGAAAATCTCCGGAGACCATGCTGCCAGAGGTCCCCTCGAGCCCGTGCTTGGGGAGGGGCCTTATGTGTCGAAGCCTTATGGCTTCCCCAGTGTCGTATGCAGCTCTACGACCAAGTGACCCCTCTCCACTCCCAAAGTAGGAAAAAATCAAGCACAAGCGTCTACGTGACGGCGTATAAGCCGTAGAAACAGTATCCTTGGTACAGTCGTCATGACGAAGGCTTTTCCTCCGGCGTGGCGCCTTGAAAAAATAAACTCAGGTGTCTCTGTGTGTCTGCAGGTAGTATCGGGATAGCCGGTGGTCTCCGGCATTAACCTGCTGATGCTGTAGGAGGGAGTAGCTACTAGCACGTCCCGGATAGCAGGGGTAAAAGGGCTAAGGTACCTTTTTGAGTTACACTTAGCTTAGCAATTAGAGATCGCCCACAAAATTCAATTTCACCACTCCATCCAGATGCCACAAGCATCGCTATCAACCCGAGTTTATATGATGGGACAAGAGCATTTTATAGTCTCAATTTGCGTTTCCTGTAGGACACTGAGAGTCGTGAACTTCTTTACGGCAGCTACGTGTTTAGGGTCGAAAGATTTGTTCTACCACAGCTTCGACAGAAGCCTTTGCACAAGTTGCACGTATATTGGCTTCTCTGACTGAAAATCTTGTCGGGTCATGCCATGAAATGGAGAAAATCCCGCATAGGGCTGCATTGCAGTCCATTTCGTCTTCTGTCGTACTCCTTCTTTCTACCCACCGGAAATCGATCACGAAGAGAGTTTCGCGATATGATCCAGATATATCTTAAAGTACTTGTAATTCCTGTGCTCCGTCAGCTCCGTCCCCGTCTTCCCGGTCAGCCCAAGCGAGGCCCTGATGTATTTCTCTGGTCTCAACTCGGCGTTGCGAATCGCAAATTTCGCTATGAACTCGATTCGAAAAGCTGGCACAAGGACCTCTATGACGTCGAAGTTCGGCAGTTTGCCTGCTTCGATGGCCTTATCGTCGAACATGGTAACATACTTGGTGTATATCTTGAATTCGTTCGACTCCTTCGAGACTTCAGTCCTCTTGACTTTATCGAGGCCGAGCAGCTTCCACATGTTGAGGGTTGGGGATGTATCTGCAACAACTCATCGAACCTTCCTTCGAACTTGGTCAGATACGCCTGGTAGAACTTGTTGTTCTTGTCCTTCGCGAGTTTTGAACCAAACTTGTTCCCCAACTTTAAATTGGCCTTGACCTCGTGCGGTGTCCGATATTCGTCGAACCACTCGTCGACTTGCTCTCATTTAGCTGTTTCGTTAGCTTTCTTGGCAGCTCGCATCTTTGCAGCAAGGGACGACACAACAGGAATTCGCATCCTCTCTTCATCGTCGACTCCTAAGTTCCGTTCGTGACCGACGATATTGGTCGGACTAGCGAGCACGAAACCAGCGAAACAAAGGTTTGCCAGCAACTGTAGCACGCGAAGTAGACGCAGGATGGAGCTTGGAATTGCTTGAAAGAGCTTGGAACTGGACCACAGATTGGAGACTGAAACATTTCATACTGAACAGTCCCAACCTCACGTAAACGTGTATAGCGAACGGATCGCAGATGCCGCAAAAACGATGGGGAACTCGAACATTGTATTCTGGCCCAAGTTGGAAAAGTGAGTTCATTTAGTTTAGCACCTATCGGCGCCAGGTATTCTCTCCATCAATCAAATCAGGTACGAGCTGGTAGTTCCCCCAAAAAAAAAAATAAAAGCAATCGGTGAACAGGGTTGTGAGTTGGTGATCGAGCGCAAAGTGTTGATTTACCTTGAATTATCGTGGTGCTATTCGCTGGAATCAATCACGACGACGACTTAGCCACCTCGTTCAAATACTCCTCGAAGTATCGATAGTTCACGTGCTCCGTCAATTCCGTCTCCGTCTTGCCTGTCAGTCCCAGTGACGCTTTGATGTACTCTTCGGGTCTCTTCGCCGCAATGCGCACCGCAATTTTCGCTGCGAACTCGAGTGGATACATTGGGAGGTAGACTTCGAAAGTGCTTGGGTCAGGCATTTTTGCTGCTGCAATGGCCTTGTCGTCCAACATATTGATATACTTAAAGTAGATCTTCAGTTCGTCCGACCCTCGATTTTCTTGATTTTATCAAGACCAAGGTGCACCCAGATATTTTGAGTCGGGATATCTTTCCTGATAGTTCATCAATCCTCCCTTCAAACATCGTCAGGTACTCCTGGTAGAACTTGTAGTTCTTGTCCTTCGCAAGTCTAGCGCCAAACTTGTTGTCCAACTTTAATTCTCTCTTGACTTGAGTCATGGTCCAGTCTTCAGCAAACCAGTCGTCAAGCTGCTTCCTTTTGGCTACTTCCTTGGCTTTCGTGGCTAATTCCTTAGCGGTCTTAGCAGCTTGTAACTTTGCAGCCAGGAAAGACACGACAGGAATTCGGACCCTCTCTTCTTCCCCGTCGCCTCTCAAGCTTCGTCCATGACCGACGTTATCACGTGATGAAATCGTGGTCGAATTGAAAAGTATAAAACCAGTAAAGCAAATGGATGCAAGCAGCAGTAGTGCGCGAAGCAGACGCATGGTAGAGCTTGGAGTCGCTTGAAAGAACTTGGAGCTCGACTACAAATTGCAGAGTGAAACATTTCCTGTACGAGTGGAGGTGCGGTGCATGCCTTTCGTATTACGAGTCGCAATCGTGTATGGCGTACGGATTGCGAAATCGATGGGAAGTCGATCAATCAAGAGCCAATAAAAATAGCAAGCTTTTGGGCAAATAAGTATACAGTTAATCCTGTCCTAATTGTTCCCTCTCATCCCTGATATCCTGGTATATTTGATGCCATCACGATCCACCGACTCGGTTCCCCAGTCAAAGTATACAAAAGTTGATATCACTGTCTGATCCCATACTTGATGCCGCTGAGGCACAAAAGTGATAGTTTATATCGAAATTTGTATGGGGTCCTAGAGCAAAAACATGGGGAATTGCCGTCTGAGACAGCGATTCCCATGTGGAAGTTGGGCTGGACAAAAATTTGACCGCAAAACTCGCTTTCACTGCGACTACGACACTAATAAGCGCCCTAATGAGGAACATTAGCCTTTTCTGGTGTTTTTATTGCGATATTGTTGCTCCAGCCACTAACAAATGGAAGGGCTCTTGATCGTTGCAGTGCAGAATGAAAAGTGACCATTGTGATGAAAGCGTGCAGAGCATGCCTTCCTAACCTAGCACCTACAGAAGTATTGTTCTAGAACTCTGGAAGCTTCGATATCAACACTCTTGTCTTGCGAGTTGCCTTGTACTGTCTGCGGCAGAGCAGATCAGCGGCAAATCCTCAACACAGCCGAGCAAAATTTCTGGCTTCAAGCAAAAGTGCCATCTTCCTCTATTTGAAATTATTGCTATACTTGATAGCAAGGCGAGCAACGGCAACTATCAGTTAGGACAGGATACACTGCATTCGCTCTCACCGTCGGTTTTTTGCGACGTAATAAAGCCGTACGCTGTCGGTATGTCAGTCCGTGGCGATACGTCATTTTTCCGCCCCTTTGCCTGCATCCTACCTATCGCCATTAAGTTATATATTGGGTGTGTGGCGAACTGTCTAGAATGTCATGCAACCTACGGTAGCGACTCCGTACTTTAGCGGGAGGCGGGACCTGGCCGGCTTTCGATCGCACTTCTCAAGATTAAGCGGCCGGGCCAAGCGAGCGAGGAGCGCGGCGATTCCTGGGACGGACAGCAAGCGGGACAGCGGCGTTGCGCACACACAGACCGCCGATACACTTGCCTTATGAATTGAACCTGTGCTCCCTATTGACGTAGACGTTTATAGAAAACTGAAATAACATATTTTAGTAAATAAAATACGAAAACACAGTTGTCATATAAATGTAGTGAATTTTATGGGATGCGTTATGAAATCAAGTTTTTAACCGTTGTCGTCGGTATTATACTATTTTCTATGCGTCGTTTCCGCAGATTGGTACAACTACACTAGATCGTCAGCGATTTAGGCTGGGAATATATGTGTTAAGGTTGCACCGCTCGAGCACGGTTCGGGACCGGTGGCACGGTTCAAGTGGAACCGTTCCCTGATTGGTTGGGTCCCAGGACCAAGCATCAGGATGTGCAGGAGATACTGAGGACAAGACAACAAGAAACGACTGGTCAAGAAGAAGAAGGCAGAGAGAACGAGCAACCAGGAGAGAAGCTAGCTGTAGAGATTGCAAAGACTAACTGTAATTCACTTCAGCTTTCGCCAACAAACCAACAATATGGTTCACTGTCCAGGTTTTTACATTGATTTGTAGGTCCACCGCATCTACTGTTTTCGCTGTACTGTACCATGTGTCTCGAATGTTGAGTAGATGTAAGGTTGCCCGAATTTCTACCCAGGTTACACGCCAAGAATTAATCCGTTTGGTCTTTCCATTCCTCATTCCGAGGTATTCCCAGTGTAATTACAACTGTTGGGTCAGTTGAGTGCATCTTAACAGCCCTGGCTTCAACACGCTGTACACATAAAGCACCGCATGTCACGAACACATATATTTTGAGTTACCACCGCACCACCGAGGGCGGCGACGACACGAATCTTAGTGATGTGTACCTCACCGTACAGATACCCATACTACATGGTAACGTTGCTTTTCACCCCCACTAAGGCCGGCGGCGGTCAATACTAAGCGCTGAAACACATACACCTATGTACATTCTGGGCACGAGTGCCACTCACTGTTTATGGATATCTATCATTTTATTGACACTAACAACCACACGTGGGTGGAATACCTATTGTTTGATGCACTCTATCACTGGCTATGCGGTGGCGTTAGCTGCTTGAGTCGCTCTCTGTATACAAGGACCCCTACTATTTGCCCTTCTCTCCCCCGTGGGAGATGTAGTTATCAATACCACGACTTGATAACAGTATTCGCGCCGGGCACGTAAATTTCAAACACGTCATGTGTGATCTTCTGTAGCCTACGGCATGTACTGCACGCGTTCAGTACCATCATTTGCAGACAGGTCTGTGTTGATGTCTGAATTGGGTCGATTGTCAAACCCACGACGATAGACTTCCGTGCTGCCCATGGTGATGCTGATTGCTGTCGTACGACCAGCATTATCACCTTTTCCATGCCCGCAGACACATCTACATGATATCGATGCTGGACACGCACTGCACATATGCATCCCGACCGAAACGAAACAGCTACGCCATTAACACGCGGATAATCAGGCATCTCTCAACTGATTCACGCGGGTCCTGGATATCGCCGCACACTATACTGGCGTGGAGAACGGCCGAACGTATCGACAGCTATGTTCATTGGTCAGAACGTTTGCATGATAGAATGTTATGCATGCGTGTGTACGCCATTACCGCACGTGTACTGGCATGCTGCGCGCTCATATATACAGTGTAGGTGGCAGCAATTGATTGATGGTTACACAGGATGGTTGCTGACCCCACGACAACGTTAGACGGTTTTACATGACACACAGACACGTTTATGGGACGAGATGGTGAGCCTTTTTTCGTCCAGAGTATAGCGGCCCAAAGTTAAAGTACTCCATAATATAACCGCCCAGTCCCTGAAATCAGTGCAATCAAGGATTGGCGTGTACCCAGTGAATACCTCTTGGTTAGATTGACCTCGAGGCACCGTCCGCCGTGTAGTTCTGAAGTTCGAGTGACTTGGTTCTTGTTACTCCGACTTGGTCCTTGGTCCTTGATCCAGAGCCACACCCAAAACCAGGAATAATCAACGATATCCTTGATTCAGACATCGATTCAACAATCAGCAGTCCGCGCGCAGTCCACACAACCGGAAAACCCATCAATATAATATAAACAGAGTTCACAAACGACACGGTATACAGATCCCTTGTTATTTGTCTTAGCCGAGGACTTGGGCTAATCACCGGTGTCAAAGGGGCTTCAGGTCCTGGATAACCGGCTGATCCAAGACGCCCACAACGTACGCGCACCGCTCGCTTTGAGAGGAATCCACAATCGATAGCACAGCTTTGTTCAACGCTTCACCTCCACAGTCGTTTGTCACGGAACGAGGGGTCGACTCTGGCCCAGACGCCCTTGAACGCAGAATATGAAACGGGTCAAGGAGCAAGCCCTGCCCAGCTAACACACGGAATAAGCGGGTTTTGAACCCGAGCGAGCACGCCTAAAACCCCAACCTATCTGTGCCCTGAACTCGGTTGGAGTCTCGCAGACAGCACGCTCTTGACGACTGAACGCGATCCTTGTCCTGCAGCGACGGCGCGCATTGATCCACCCACATGCTGTTCGGCGGGTCGATGTGGCTGCCTGTACAGCACGCACAGAGACAGACTTGGGCCCGAAGACTTGACCCACTTGCGCTTGATAGAGAAGAACTAACTCTGTTTAAAGTTAATGGCTAGCGTTCTCCTGCATGAATGCTAATCTGTGTGGACCACTTGAGTTGACTTCATTGACTACCACTTGACTTGAGTATAGGCGCTTGGTTGCACGTCGTGAACCGTCGCTCCTTATTTGGCAACGTGACCTTTCCGGAGAGGTTTAGAAAGATCTCACGACTTTATCGCTCAAGAGCCTAACGTATCCTGGAGTAGGGTTCTTGGTCTTCAGAACTTGAACGTTGCTAATACAGGAATATCTAATCCAGGAAACCATGATCCAGAAATATCTGAACCAGGCAGTCTGGTGCAATATTCTTTGGCAAAATCATCAAACCCCAGCCATGGATCAGGGCATGGTTCATCCATATTCAGCTTCGCGGTGATGGACCAAAGATTTCAAAAGCAGCGGCAACGTGGTAACAATGTACACACATCTCTCAATCTGAAGTCCGAGCTAGGCTCAAGGACCAGAGAGTCTCGACCTAGAACCCGAGAAATATTCTCGGATTAGGGAGCCGCATATCTTCGATCAAGGATCTCGGGACCTTGAAAGCTTGATTCAGGATTTTTGTTGTTTGTCCAGGGCTGCATATACTGAATGTCCTGGAATATGGTCTTGTGTTGAGGTTGAAAAGGGTAGATCCTTGGTTATCGGCGTCAGAATCAAGATTTTCATAATATATCCTTGAATTCCGGGACAAATCCAGGATTTAAGTGCTGATCTAGGGAGTTTTTAAGTTGTCCTTGTTCTCCGGCCAGTTGGGATTGAACATCATAGTGACGAAGAGACTTGGCGCACCCAGAACGTGTACCAATGTCATGGCGTTCAGAGACAATTGTTGCATGTACCGGGGCTGGCTGTGAAGTTCCCAGGCAGAATGAGGCCACGCCCCAGGCGGGAGGAGGAGGGCTCTCTCGAATCCTCAGCTTGTTGGCGCTGTTGCCGATCCTTAATAACGACCCCTACCCCACGAGTGCGTATTTCTACGTCCCGCTGGACCTCTCGGCGATGCGTACTCATCTCTGAAAGCGTCAGTTAACCCCTGCAGCATATCCATCCGCATCCGGACTTGGTCCTTCTTGATGAAGCGAAGTCACTGCTGCTCCACTTTGCCCACTAATCCACCACGTACTGCTGCGTTAGCCTACCCCCATCCAGAACGCCTGAAGGGTTGTCGGTCCTGTCATGTAATAGATACCCCGCAAACTGGCGCAGCGAGCCGCTCTCGTTGTCGTTTTCGTCGATCTCGTCTTCCATTTGTTCAGGGACGCTGTTCTCCTGCTCTGCGCGGGGCCAAGTGCTTCTCCATTAGAGTTTGGTGCTTCTGGAGGGGCCAGAGGGGCCTCTCGGGGAGCTGGTATTGCTTCCGGAGCAGCGGGTGTTTCTTCTGGTGGCAACGCTGCGTACGGGTACGTCCAACCATACTCACCGTAGGGATGTAACAGCGGGTACTGTAGAGGGTCATAGTGCTCGCTGACCTCGAAAACACGCTCGAGTTGGCTGGACCTGGTATGCAAAACCATGTCGCGGTGTTCAGCAGCATGATCACCGATGATGATAGACGCCACTTCGGATGTCGTCGGCATGTTTCCAGTCCCGCGAGCGGCACGTCGGTTTGTATGCAGACGAAGCACCATGTCGGTCGTGTGAGCCCGCAATAGCTCCGGCTCCTATTCTTTGCCTTCCTCCTCTGCGCGCTGACGCCGAAAATCGCTGACAGCCCGCTCCCGCACTTTGATGATTTGCTTAGTGTTAAAGTACTCCTGGGTGTAGCGGTTGCCTAGCATGACGACTTCCAGCTTTTCCACGATCTTATGGTCAAGACTGTCCATCATCCCGAGTCTGCGTTCGACCTGTGCCGCCTAATCGACATCGCTCATGTAAATTTGGGCAAACATAGCGTTCTCGACATTCCCGAAGCAGGTTGAAGCGATCCCATGCGATGGCACAATGTCCCGGTCACTCTGAAGTTGTAGATGCCTCTCTGCCCGGCAACACTCTCATCCACTTTGAGGGGTGGTATGGAGTCGCTCCTATGGACGTAATCGCAAACGCACTGTTGCACGCTCGACTTTTCTCCCTGAAATCACAATCCCTGAAAAGCTCCTGTAAAACGGCGGGCGGATCGCGCCGGGCTGGAACATGAACCTTACCACCTCCACAACAACTATACGCCGACTTAGCAGGAAACTTCCACGCGCCGTAGCCATGGATGCACCTCCTCTCCTCGCCTGTAGTGACGAACTTCAAGAGCAAGTGACGCCTGTTAACAATATTGGCAACTCTGACAGGGTCCGGGCCGAAGTTCTCGTGGTATCCATACGCGGCCTTGTACCGAACGGCGCGACGACGGTAGCGCTCTGCCACGCGTACTCGTTCACGATCTTCTTCGGTCAAGGCAGCGCGGCGTTGTCTGGCGTAACCAGCGTTACGCTCTCGTTCATTCAAAATCATTTAGCAGTTCTTTCAGAGCCCCGATGATCCATATTGATCCCATCGCGTTCTCCTAAGCTTTGCAGCGCCGAGTCGGACATAGCACCGCACTGGGAGATATTGGGAAGAGATTATTCTTCACGAACGGCGGCTTGTTCTTCTGGATCATGCTGTACCAGACGGTTCTGCTCGTCTGCGCGAAGAGCGTTACGGACTGCTCTGTCACGATCACGCCTCTCGGCTGCCCGTAAGCGATTCTTTTCACGCTTTGCTACGCATTGAGACGCGGTCATACGCGCTCGCCTGTTTGCTTGCTGGGCCCGATTTGTGGCACGTTCTCTATCCTGTTGGTTCGAGGTTCGGGCGGCTCGACGGTCAGCCGCTCAATCCCTATCCACTTCAAAACGTTCTTCACGCACGGATGCAGTTTCGGGTAGGTGTAGTCGTTGTTGCGACCGCGACCACTCGTGTAGTTGCTGAGGCAGTTGTCGGCTTCCAGCAGGGTGGGCACCGAAATCGTCAATCACCAAAGGCTGAAGTAGCATTCGCAGCCGCTGCGGCCTGGGCCTCTCTTCCAGAACCCCTCTACGAAATCGGTATAAAGCCGACCGTAGGTTGGCTTTCCTCCTCTTCTTGGCTGCTTCACTCGCGTCTCCATCGCCAGGAGTTGCATACGCCTCGTAAACGTTTTCCTAGTTTTGAAATTTGCGCTTTCTAGACGCCATGACCACTAACACCACAAATAAAAAGGGTTAATACGACACAAAAGACGTGCTTCAGACACAGAAACAAAAAGGTAACTTGTTAGAGAGGGTCTTCGGGTGTTAGTGGCTACAGGATAGAAGAACACGCAGCCAGCGGGACTCAATCCCTTCCTCTACCCAAT
Organism: Phytophthora macrochlamydospora; assembly: GCA_011947325.1. Classification (NCBI taxonomy): domain Eukaryota; phylum Oomycota; class Peronosporomycetes; order Peronosporales; family Peronosporaceae; genus Phytophthora; species Phytophthora macrochlamydospora. Next base: position 746 of record JAAVTH010000576.1, on the reverse strand, counting down.
TGTCCAAATAACGCTATCCTACAGCTAGACGGCTCGATATATCAGCCAGCCCAAGCACAGACAGCACTATACATGACGGTAAGACATCTCATTAGCTAGGTTCTGCTCCGACGTGTTTTTTTCTTTTCTTTTGTGTTTCTGGCCCTCCCTTGCGTATTTTCCGCCTTAAAGCACGTCTGCAATTGCGCGTCTCAAATCCTTCGGAGACGCAGCAGCAGACCTTTGTGCTGAAGCGACAGCTACCCACCATTGTTGTTTTGCGCTCGTGCGCGGTCACTTCCTTTGGTGACAATGGAATAGCGTGTGCTCGATGCCACTGGGTTATTCACCTCAGGCAATGAACCATTTTGGCTGTGTAGGGTAAAACTCGGGACTTTGGGTATTTTTATCGTCAGATCGTCCACTGGCATCATAGACGTCGAAAAATCATGTAAAGCGCCACTACACTAAAGCTAACCAATAGTTCGTGCCATCCTGTCGTAGTGTAGGAGTTCCTCGGTCATATAGGCAAAACCCACTGGCCTTGATCCCTCCATACAGCCGTAGATAGCCACCACCGGTGTTTGTATGGATTTTGCCCCGCCGCGGCACAGAGGCACCAAACGGGTATTTCCACCCGAAGGGCCGCCCCACTCACGACGACTGGGTCCGGGGAGAGGCAGACGGCCCGGCCAAGCCGGCTTTTATCGCCGTTTATGCCTCCCTGACCCCAGATTAGGTATGAGACTTCCCACACAGTTCTCCGG
>JAAVTH010000575.1:0-47612 GCA_011947325.1 Phytophthora macrochlamydospora | reverse complement strand
GTCTTGAATTTGTCGAGGCCGAGGTGCATCCAAATGTTGAAAGTCGGAAGATCCCTTCCTACCAATTCATCAAGCCTCGCTTCAAACTTCGTCAGATATCTCTGGTAGAACGTGTAGTTCTTGTCCCTCGCGAGCGTGGCGCCAAACTTATTGCCCAGCTTTAATTCCCGCTTGACATGAGCCATCATCCAGTCCTCACCGAACCAGTCATCAAGTTGCCTCCACTTGGCAGCTTCTTTGGCTTTCTTGGCTGCTTCCTAGCTGTCGTCGCAGCTTTCATCTTCGCGGCCAGCGAAGACACGACAGGAATGTTGACTCGGTCGTCATTGTCGCCGTCATTGTCGATCTTCAGGCCCTGTAAGACCGGAGAATTCTTGTTCGATGCACCCACCACTGTAGCAATGTAGACAATTGAGAACGCTACCATAAAATACTGCCAATGCATGGGGAAAGTCGAACTGCTGTGCAGTATTGCGCGAATCACGGACTGGCAAACAACATGCTCTTAAACTTGACAAAAGGATTTCGAACTTCGCAATCTTCGGCACCCTGGATTGTTAAAATAGTTTAACTTGATAAACACGATAGCGACCACCTTCCATTGTTCTCAAGTTACGTTCAAGAAATGAAGAGAAATTTGCAGTTCACATCGCGCCACATTGGGACTTACCGGCAAAAAAAGGGGGGCGGATCTAACGGGGAATGCCGACTATCCACACTTTAAAGAGTGTCTGGATCGTGACCAATTCCTGGTAAGTAAAGAAAAAGCTGAGTTGTAGTCGAATCAACGTAGTTTTGCGCTCATAATTGTCTGAAGAACAGGTCGAGTATTTTCTATCACCAACATGCGTTCGCGGTTGCTGATGACGGTAAATCAATTCACTCTCCGACTACCACCGCTGGGACTGGCAGAAGAATCGGGAAAGGAAATTACGGAGAACATTTATCGCTACGTTAAGAAGTATCTGGACAGTCTACCATCGTGAGTGATTTATGTTGTAGATTAGAATTTGACGATATTGTCACTGGTAGAAGGAATTGAAGGTAACGATTCGAACGCGTGGGTTTTCTTCCGGGGATGTTTCATTCTCGGTTCGAAGTCTTATTAACAAGACCTGAAAGGTGTGGAATCTACAATTGCTTCGAGAGGTATTACGAGCTCAAGAAATTTGGTGCGGCATCAAGAACAACGCGAACTAACAGTTTTATATCGAATTTCTGGCGAAACTCGATACACTGGTCTTGCTGTCTAACTTGTTTCGATATCTGTCTCCCGATTTCCCAACTTAAGTTTGAAGCGGAGTGTGTATCGCGGCGAGGACTTACTGGGAAGTGTTGTTTCAGGCGTACCCAGCCACGCAGCGGCAGCGCTGCCAAGGTGCTGGCCTCGTGCATAACGAGTCCTAGGTTCATTGCAATAACGCCAAACGTGTTGACACTCAACAACCGCGTTGACACTCACGACAGCCGTGTTGATGACAACGATAACCGGGTTGACTGGAGCGCCAGCCAACCAAGCACATCTGGACCCCAAGCCGGGCCCCAGCAGAGAGTAGATTACTTGTCAATTTCTTCCTGCCAAAGACTCCATCAGTTAAAATGTATCTGCAAGGAGTTTAAAAGCCTCAATTTGTCGTCGAGCAGGTTGACGTAGTTGGCGTAGATCTTGAGTTCTTCAGACGTCTGTGAGGTTCTGGCTGTCTTGTATTTATCGAGACCAAGCTGTTTCCAGATGTGGTAAGTGGAGACCTCTCATCCCACCAATTCGTTCAGTCTTCCTTCGAACCTTGTCAAATACGCCTGGTAAAACTTGTAGTTCTTGTCCTTCTTGAGCTTCTTCCGATCTTATTGCCCAAATTTAAGTCCATCTTAACGAGAGCAGGAACCCAAGACTCCTCAAATGGTTTCCTTGGCCTTCTTACTTGGCAAACACGACAGGGATATTGACTCTTTCTTCGAACTCGTCGTTGATTCTCAAGTTTCGCACGATCGAGTTGGTCGAATCAGCCATGGTGATGGCGAAGAAAAAGAAAGTCATGTCTCCATAAGAAGGAGACGAGAAATCATGGTCAGCTTGTATCTGGTGGTGTCTGGACGTCGACTTACCCAGTGATCCACGGCCGACAATCAAAATGCCCACGGGCTCTACACCAAATAGCATAACAAGATAGGTAAACGCACGGACCTGGTGTGTTCTCGGCTCCGCTGGCCCAGACGTTGGGTGAGTTTGGGAAAAGAAGACTATCGGGGAAACGTTAAAGACGACGTCATCTATGAGGTAGATAATCATCGCCACTAGTAGAATGTAATGTAGATCCATGGGGTGGAGTCGGTGAGAATTGGTAACGGCAACCGCCGTATCCGCTCGACATGCGATAAGTTATTGATTACTCAAGCTGATGATCGGGTCACGTCAAACGTTCAAGTTTTCAACTGCGTGCTCACGAAGTCAGTCTTACCACGCCATACAGATACTCTTGGAATTAGTGATAGTTAGCGTTCCCAGTAAGGTTTAGCCGATCAGTCCCAACGATGCCTTGAACATCAACCACAGCGCAACATTTTCCCCGTGGTTGTTGACGACTGTTGAAAAGCTGGCTAGAGCTAAGCTTGATAGTGCGTAAATATGGTCGATGATTGATCACACACACAATGAGAATTCTCGCAACATACCTCTTTCTAAACGTTGACAGTCATGAACTTCTCAAGACATGCAGCAGCAAGTTACTAGCCTGACTGAATGAATCGACATCTGAAAAATTGACTTTGAAATTTCGGCGAGTCGGTCAGATCGCGAATCTGCAATGAAGTCAGGAGTCACGACCATGAGGCAGCGCCTCCGATTCCATCGCTCAGTTCGCCATTTACTCGCTCAAGTCCAACCAACTTCAGCGCAATGTACGACGTATGCATTTCCAAGAAAATCTCCGGAGACCATGCTGCCAGAGGTCCCCTCGAGCCCGTGCTTGGGGAGGGGCCTTATGTGTCGAAGCCTTATGGCTTCCCCAGTGTCGTATGCAGCTCTACGACCAAGTGACCCCTCTCCACTCCCAAAGTAGGAAAAAATCAAGCACAAGCGTCTACGTGACGGCGTATAAGCCGTAGAAACAGTATCCTTGGTACAGTCGTCATGACGAAGGCTTTTCCTCCGGCGTGGCGCCTTGAAAAAATAAACTCAGGTGTCTCTGTGTGTCTGCAGGTAGTATCGGGATAGCCGGTGGTCTCCGGCATTAACCTGCTGATGCTGTAGGAGGGAGTAGCTACTAGCACGTCCCGGATAGCAGGGGTAAAAGGGCTAAGGTACCTTTTTGAGTTACACTTAGCTTAGCAATTAGAGATCGCCCACAAAATTCAATTTCACCACTCCATCCAGATGCCACAAGCATCGCTATCAACCGAGTTTATATGATGGGACAAGAGCATTTTATAGTCTCAATTTGCGTTTCCTGTAGGACACTGAGAGTCGTGAACTTCTTTACGGCAGCTACGTGTTTAGGGTCGAAAGATTTGTTCTACCACAGCTTCGACAGAAGCCTTTGCACAAGTTGCACGTATATTGGCTTCTCTGACTGAAAATCTTGTCGGGTCATGCCATGAAATGGAGAAAATCCCGCATAGGGCTGCATTGCAGTCCATTTCGTCTTCTGTCGTACTCCTTCTTTCTACCCACCGGAAATCGATCACGAAGAGAGTTTCGCGATATGATCCAGATATATCTTAAAGTACTTGTAATTCCTGTGCTCCGTCAGCTCCGTCCCCGTCTTCCCGGTCAGCCCAAGCGAGGCCCTGATGTATTTCTCTGGTCTCAACTCGGCGTTGCGAATCGCAAATTTCGCTATGAACTCGATTCGAAAAGCTGGCACAAGGACCTCTATGACGTCGAAGTTCGGCAGTTTGCCTGCTTCGATGGCCTTATCGTCGAACATGGTAACATACTTGGTGTATATCTTGAATTCGTTCGACTCCTTCGAGACTTCAGTCCTCTTGACTTTATCGAGGCCGAGCAGCTTCCACATGTTGAGGGTTGGGGATGTATCTGCAACAACTCATCGAACCTTCCTTCGAACTTGGTCAGATACGCCTGGTAGAACTTGTTGTTCTTGTCCTTCGCGAGTTTTGAACCAAACTTGTTCCCCAACTTTAAATTGGCCTTGACCTCGTGCGGTGTCCGATATTCGTCGAACCACTCGTCGACTTGCTCTCATTTAGCTGTTTCGTTAGCTTTCTTGGCAGCTCGCATCTTTGCAGCAAGGGACGACACAACAGGAATTCGCATCCTCTCTTCATCGTCGACTCCTAAGTTCCGTTCGTGACCGACGATATTGGTCGGACTAGCGAGCACGAAACCAGCGAAACAAAGGTTTGCCAGCAACTGTAGCACGCGAAGTAGACGCAGGATGGAGCTTGGAATTGCTTGAAAGAGCTTGGAACTGGACCACAGATTGGAGACTGAAACATTTCATACTGAACAGTCCCAACCTCACGTAAACGTGTATAGCGAACGGATCGCAGATGCCGCAAAAACGATGGGGAACTCGAACATTGTATTCTGGCCCAAGTTGGAAAAGTGAGTTCATTTAGTTTAGCACCTATCGGCGCCAGGTATTCTCTCCATCAATCAAATCAGGTACGAGCTGGTAGTTCCCCCAAAAAAAAAAAATAAAAGCAATCGGTGAACAGGGTTGTGAGTTGGTGATCGAGCGCAAAGTGTTGATTTACCTTGAATTATCGTGGTGCTATTCGCTGGAATCAATCACGACGACGACTTAGCCACCTCGTTCAAATACTCCTCGAAGTATCGATAGTTCACGTGCTCCGTCAATTCCGTCTCCGTCTTGCCTGTCAGTCCCAGTGACGCTTTGATGTACTCTTCGGGTCTCTTCGCCGCAATGCGCACCGCAATTTTCGCTGCGAACTCGAGTGGATACATTGGGAGGTAGACTTCGAAAGTGCTTGGGTCAGGCATTTTTGCTGCTGCAATGGCCTTGTCGTCCAACATATTGATATACTTAAAGTAGATCTTCAGTTCGTCCGACCCTCGATTTTCTTGATTTTATCAAGACCAAGGTGCACCCAGATATTTTGAGTCGGGATATCTTTCCCTGATAGTTCATCAATCCTCCCTTCAAACATCGTCAGGTACTCCTGGTAGAACTTGTAGTTCTTGTCCTTCGCAAGTCTAGCGCCAAACTTGTTGTCCAACTTTAATTCTCTCTTGACTTGAGTCATGGTCCAGTCTTCAGCAAACCAGTCGTCAAGCTGCTTCCTTTGGCTACTTCCTTGGCTTTCGTGGCTAATTCCTTAGCGGTCTTAGCAGCTTGTAACTTTGCAGCCAGGAAAGACACGACAGGAATTCGGACCCTCTCTTCTTCCCCGTCGCCTCTCAAGCTTCGTCCATGACCGACGTTATCACGTGATGAAATCGTGGTCGAATTGAAAAGTATAAAACCAGTAAAGCAAATGGATGCAAGCAGCAGTAGTGCGCGAAGCAGACGCATGGTAGAGCTTGGAGTCGCTTGAAAGAACTTGGAGCTCGACTACAAATTGCAGAGTGAAACATTTCCTGTACGAGTGGAGGTGCGGTGCATGCCTTTCGTATTACGAGTCGCAATCGTGTATGGCGTACGGATTGCGAAATCGATGGGAAGTCGATCAATCAAGAGCCAATAAAAATAGCAAGCTTTTGGGCAAATAAGTATACAGTTAATCCTGTCCTAATTGTTCCCTCTCATCCCTGATATCCTGGTATATTTGATGCCATCACGATCCACCGACTCGGTTCCCCAGTCAAAGTATACAAAAAGTTGATATCACTGTCTGATCCCATACTTGATGCCGCTGAGGCACAAAAGTGATAGTTTATATCGAAATTTGTATGGGGTCCTAGAGCAAAAACATGGGGAATTGCCGTCTGAGACAGCGATTCCCATGTGGAAGTTGGGCTGGACAAAAATTTGACCGCAAAACTCGCTTTCACTGCGACTACGACACTAATAAGCGCCCTAATGAGGAACATTAGCCTTTTCTGGTGTTTTTATTGCGATATTGTTGCTCCAGCCACTAACAAATGGAAGGGCTCTTGATCGTTGCAGTGCAGAATGAAAAGTGACCATTGTGATGAAAGCGTGCAGAGCATGCCTTCCTAACCTAGCACCTACAGAAGTATTGTTCTAGAACTCTGGAAGCTTCGATATCAACACTCTTGTCTTGCGAGTTGCCTTGTACTGTCTGCGGCAGAGCAGATCAGCGGCAAATCCTCAACACAGCCGAGCAAAATTTCTGGCTTCAAGCAAAAGTGCCATCTTCCTCTATTTGAAATTATTGCTATACTTGATAGCAAGGCGAGCAACGGCAACTATCAGTTAGGACAGGATACACTGCATTCGCTCTCACCGTCGGTTTTTGCGACGTAATAAAGCCGTACGCTGTCGGTATGTCAGTCCGTGGCGATACGTCATTTTTCCGCCCCTTTGCCTGCATCCTACCTATCGCCATTAAGTTATATATTGGGTGTGTGGCGAACTGTCTAGAATGTCATGCAACCTACGGTAGCGACTCCGTACTTTAGCGGGAGGCGGGACCTGGCCGGCTTTCGATCGCACTTCTCAAGATTAAGCGGCCGGGCCAAGCGAGCGAGGAGCGCGGCGATTCCTGGGACGGACAGCAAGCGGGACAGCGGCGGCAGTGTTGCGCACACACAGACCGCCGATACACTTGCCTTATGAATTGAACCTGTGCTCCCTATTGACGTAGACGTTTATAGAAAACTGAAATAACATATTTTAGTAAATAAAATACGAAAACACAGTTGTCATATAAATGTAGTGAATTTTTATGGGATGCGTTATGAAATCAAGTTTTTAACCGTTGTCGTCGGTATTATACTATTTTCTATGCGTCGTTTCCGCAGATTGGTACAACTACACTAGATCGTCAGCGATTTAGGCTGGGAATATATGTGTTAAGGTTGCACCGCTCGAGCACGGTTCGGGACCGGTGGCACGGTTCAAGTGGAACCGTTCCCTGATTGGTTGGGTCCCAGGACCAAGCATCAGGATGTGCAGGAGATACTGAGGACAAGACAACAAGAAACGACTGGTCAAGAAGAAGAAGGCAGAGAGAACGAGCAACCAGGAGAGAAGCTAGCTGTAGAGATTGCAAAGACTAACTGTAATTCACTTCAGCTTTCGCCAACAAACCAACAATATGGTTCACTGTCCAGGTTTTTACATTGATTTGTAGGTCCACCGCATCTACTGTTTTCGCTGTACTGTACCATGTGTCTCGAATGTTGAGTAGATGTAAGGTTGCCCGAATTTCTACCCAGGTTACACGCCAAGAATTAATCCGTTTGGTCTTTCCATTCCTCATTCCGAGGTATTCCCAGTGTAATTACAACTGTTGGGTCAGTTGAGTGCATCTTAACAGCCCTGGCTTCAACACGCTGTACACACATAAAGCACCGCATGTCACGAACACATATATTTTGAGTTACCACCGCACCACCGAGGGCGGCGACGACACGAATCTTAGTGATGTGTACCTCACCGTACAGATACCCATACTACATGGTAACGTTGCTTTTCACCCCCACTAAGGCCGGCGGCGGTCAATACTAAGCGCTGAAACACATACACCTATGTACATTCTGGGCACGAGTGCCACTCACTGTTTATGGATATCTATCATTTTATTGACACTAACAACCACACACGTGGGTGGAATACCTATTGTTTGATGCACTCTATCACTGGCTATGCGGTGGCGTTAGCTGCTTGAGTCGCTCTCTGTATACAAGGACCCCTACTATTTGCCCTTCTCTCCCCCGTGGGAGATGTAGTTATCAATACCACGACTTGATAACAGTATTCGCGCCGGGCACGTAAATTTCAAACACGTCATGTGTGATCTTCTGTAGCCTACGGCATGTACTGCACGCGTTCAGTACCATCATTTGCAGACAGGTCTGTGTTGATGTCTGAATTGGGTCGATTGTCAAACCCACGACGATAGACTTCCGTGCTGCCCATGGTGATGCTGATTGCTGTCGTACGACCAGCATTATCACCTTTTCCATGCCCGCAGACACATCTACATGATATCGATGCTGGACACGCACTGCACATATGCATCCCGACCGAAACGAAACAGCTACGCCATTAACACGCGGATAATCAGGCATCTCTCAACTGATTCACGCGGGTCCTGGATATCGCCGCACACTATACTGGCGTGGAGAACGGCCGAACGTATCGACAGCTATGTTCATTGGTCAGAACGTTTGCATGATAGAATGTTATGCATGCGTGTGTACGCCATTACCGCACGTGTACTGGCATGCTGCGCGCTCATATATACAGTGTAGGTGGCAGCAATTGATTGATGGTTACACAGGATGGTTGCTGACCCCACGACAACGTTAGACGGTTTTACATGACACACAGACACGTTTATGGGACGAGATGGTGAGCCTTTTTCGTCCAGAGTATAGCGGCCCAAAGTTAAAGTACTCCATAATATAACCGCCCAGTCCCTGAAATCAGTGCAATCAAGGATTGGCGTGTACCCAGTGAATACCTCTTGGTTAGATTGACCTCGAGGCACCGTCCGCCGTGTAGTTCTGAAGTTCGAGTGACTTGGTTCTTGTTACTCCGACTTGGTCCTTGGTCCTTGATCCAGAGCCACACCCAAAACCAGGAATAATCAACGATATCCTTGATTCAGACATCGATTCAACAATCAGCAGTCCGCGCGCAGTCCACACAACCGGAAAACCCATCAATATAATATAAACAGAGTTCACAAACGACACGGTATACAGATCCCTTGTTATTTGTCTTAGCCGAGGACTTGGGCTAATCACCGGTGTCAAAGGGGCTTCAGGTCCTGGATAACCGGCTGATCCAAGACGCCCACAACGTACGCGCACCGCTCGCTTTGAGAGGAATCCACAATCGATAGCACAGCTTTGTTCAACGCTTCACCTCCACAGTCGTTTGTCACGGAACGAGGGGTCGACTCTGGCCCAGACGCCCTTGAACGCAGAATATGAAACGGGTCAAGGAGCAAGCCCTGCCCAGCTAACACACGGAATAAGCGGGTTTTGAACCCGAGCGAGCACGCCTAAAACCCCAACCTATCTGTGCCCTGAACTCGGTTGGAGTCTCGCAGACAGCACGCTCTTGACGACTGAACGCGATCCTTGTCCTGCAGCGACGGCGCGCATTGATCCACCCACATGCTGTTCGGCGGGTCGATGTGGCTGCCTGTACAGCACGCACAGAGACAGACTTGGGCCCGAAGACTTGACCCACTTGCGCTTGATAGAGAAGAACTAACTCTGTTTAAAGTTAATGGCTAGCGTTCTCCTGCATGAATGCTAATCTGTGTGGACCACTTGAGTTGACTTCATTGACTACCACTTGACTTGAGTATAGGCGCTTGGTTGCACGTCGTGAACCGTCGCTCCTTATTTGGCAACGTGACCTTTCCGGAGAGGTTTAGAAAGATCTCACGACTTTATCGCTCAAGAGCCTAACGTATCCTGGAGTAGGGTTCTTGGTCTTCAGAACTTGAACGTTGCTAATACAGGAATATCTAATCCAGGAAACCATGATCCAGAAATATCTGAACCAGGCAGTCTGGTGCAATATTCTTTGGCAAAATCATCAAACCCCAGCCATGGATCAGGGCATGGTTCATCCATATTCAGCTTCGCGGTGATGGACCAAAGATTTCAAAAGCAGCGGCAACGTGGTAACAATGTACACACATCTCTCAATCTGAAGTCCGAGCTAGGCTCAAGGACCAGAGAGTCTCGACCTAGAACCCGAGAAATATTCTCGGATTAGGGAGCCGCATATCTTCGATCAAGGATCTCGGGACCTTGAAAGCTTGATTCAGGATTTTTGTTGTTTGTCCAGGGCTGCATATACTGAATGTCCTGGAATATGGTCTTGTGTTGAGGTTGAAAAGGGTAGATCCTTGGTTATCGGCGTCAGAATCAAGATTTTCATAATATATCCTTGAATTCCGGGACAAATCCAGGATTTAAGTGCTGATCTAGGGAGTTTTTAAGTTGTCCTTGTTCTCCGGCCAGTTGGGATTGAACATCATAGTGACGAAGAGACTTGGCGCACCCAGAACGTGTACCAATGTCATGGCGTTCAGAGACAATTGTTGCATGTACCGGGGCTGGCTGTGAAGTTCCCAGGCAGAATGAGGCCACGCCCCAGGCGGGAGGAGGAGGGCTCTCTCGAATCCTCAGCTTGTTGGCGCTGTTGCCGATCCTTAATAACGACCCCTACCCCACGAGTGCGTATTTCTACGTCCCGCTGGACCTCTCGGCGATGCGTACTCATCTCTGAAAGCGTCAGTTAACCCCTGCAGCATATCCATCCGCATCCGGACTTGGTCCTTCTTGATGAAGCGAAGTCACTGCTGCTCCACTTTGCCCACTAATCCACCACGTACTGCTGCGTTAGCCTACCCCCATCCAGAACGCCTGAAGGGTTGTCGGTCCTGTCATGTAATAGATACCCCGCAAACTGGCGCAGCGAGCCGCTCTCGTTGTCGTTTTCGTCGATCTCGTCTTCCATTTGTTCAGGGACGCTGTTCTCCTGCTCTGCGCGGGGCCAAGTGCTTCTCCATTAGAGTTTGGTGCTTCTGGAGGGGCCAGAGGGGCCTCTCGGGGAGCTGGTATTGCTTCCGGAGCAGCGGGTGTTTCTTCTGGTGGCAACGCTGCGTACGGGTACGTCCAACCATACTCACCGTAGGGATGTAACAGCGGGTACTGTAGAGGGTCATAGTGCTCGCTGACCTCGAAAACACGCTCGAGTTGGCTGGACCTGGTATGCAAAACCATGTCGCGGTGTTCAGCAGCATGATCACCGATGATGATAGACGCCACTTCGGATGTCGTCGGCATGTTTCCAGTCCCGCGAGCGGCACGTCGGTTTGTATGCAGACGAAGCACCATGTCGGTCGTGTGAGCCCGCAATAGCTCCGGCTCCTATTCTTTGCCTTCCTCCTCTGCGCGCTGACGCCGAAAATCGCTGACAGCCCGCTCCCGCACTTTGATGATTTGCTTAGTGTTAAAGTACTCCTGGGTGTAGCGGTTGCCTAGCATGACGACTTCCAGCTTTTCCACGATCTTATGGTCAAGACTGTCCATCATCCCGAGTCTGCGTTCGACCTGTGCCGCCTAATCGACATCGCTCATGTAAATTTGGGCAAACATAGCGTTCTCGACATTCCCCGAAGCAGGTTGAAGCGATCCCATGCGATGGCACAATGTCCCGGTCACTCTGAAGTTGTAGATGCCTCTCTGCCCGGCAACACTCTCATCCACTTTGAGGGGTGGTATGGAGTCGCTCCTATGGACGTAATCGCAAACGCACTGTTGCACGCTCGACTTTTCTCCCTGAAATCACAATCCCTGAAAAGCTCCTGTAAAACGGCGGGCGGATCGCGCCGGGCTGGAACATGAACCTTACCACCTCCACAACAACTATACGCCGACTTAGCAGGAAACTTCCACGCGCCGTAGCCATGGATGCACCTCCTCTCCTCGCCTGTAGTGACGAACTTCAAGAGCAAGTGACGCCTGTTAACAATATTGGCAACTCTGACAGGGTCCGGGCCGAAGTTCTCGTGGTATCCATACGCGGCCTTGTACCGAACGGCGCGACGACGGTAGCGCTCTGCCACGCGTACTCGTTCACGATCTTCTTCGGTCAAGGCAGCGCGGCGTTGTCTGGCGTAACCAGCGTTACGCTCTCGTTCATTCAAAATCATTTAGCAGTTCTTTCAGAGCCCCGATGATCCATATTGATCCCATCGCGTTCTCCTAAGCTTTGCAGCGCCGAGTCGGACATAGCACCGCACTGGGAGATATTGGGAAGAGATTATTCTTCACGAACGGCGGCTTGTTCTTCTGGATCATGCTGTACCAGACGGTTCTGCTCGTCTGCGCGAAGAGCGTTACGGACTGCTCTGTCACGATCACGCCTCTCGGCTGCCCGTAAGCGATTCTTTTCACGCTTTGCTACGCATTGAGACGCGGTCATACGCGCTCGCCTGTTTGCTTGCTGGGCCCGATTTGTGGCACGTTCTCTATCCTGTTGGTTCGAGGTTCGGGCGGCTCGACGGTCAGCCGCTCAATCCCTATCCACTTCAAAACGTTCTTCACGCACGGATGCAGTTTCGGTAGTAGGTGTAGTCGTTGTTGCGACCGCGACCACTCGTGTAGTTGCTGAGGCAGTTGTCGGCTTCCAGCAGGGTGGGCACCGAAATCGTCAATCACCAAAGGCTGAAGTAGCATTCGCAGCCGCTGCGGCCTGGGCCCTCTCTTCCAGAACCCCTCTACGAAATCGGTATAAAGCCGACCGTAGGTTGGCTTTCCTCCTCTTCTTGGCTGCTTCACTCGCGTCTCCATCGCCAGGAGTTGCATACGCCTCGTAAACGTTTTCCTAGTTTTGAAATTTGCGCTTTCTAGACGCCATGACCACTAACACCACAAATAAAAAGGGTTAATACGACACAAAAGACGTGCTTCAGACACAGAAACAAAAAGGTAACTTGTTAGAGAGGGTCTTCGGGTGTTAGTGGCTACAGGATAGAAGAACACGCAGCCAGCGGGACTCAATCCCTTCCTCTACCCAATTGTCCAAATAACGCTATCCTACAGCTAGACGGCTCGATATATCAGCCAGCCCAAGCACAGACAGCACTATACATGACGGTAAGACATCTCATTAGCTAGGTTCTGCTCCGACGTGTTTTTTTCTTTTCTTTTGTGTTTCTGGCCCTCCCTTGCGTATTTTCCGCCTTAAAGCACGTCTGCAATTGCGCGTCTCAAATCCTTCGGAGACGCAGCAGCAGACCTTTGTGCTGAAGCGACAGCTACCCACCATTGTTGTTTTGCGCTCGTGCGCGGTCACTTCCTTTGGTGACAATGGAATAGCGTGTGCTCGATGCCACTGGGTTATTCACCTCAGGCAATGAACCATTTTGGCTGTGTAGGGGTAAAACTTCGGGACTTTGGGTATTTTTATCGTCAGATCGTCCACTGGCATCATAGACGTCGAAAAATCATGTAAAGCGCCACTACACTAAAGCTAACCAATAGTTCGTGCCATCCTGTCGTAGTGTAGGAGTTCCTCGGTCATATAGGCAAAACCCACTGGCCTTGATCCCTCCATACAGCCGTAGATAGCCACCACCGGTGTTTGTATGGATTTTGCCCCCGCCGCGGCACAGAGGCACCAAACGGGTATTTCCACCCGAAGGGCCGGCCCCACTCACGACGACTGGGTCCGGGGAGAGGCAGACGGCCCGGCCAAGCCGGCTTTTATCGCCGTTTATGCCTCCCCTGACCCCAGATTAGGTATGAGACTTCCCACACAGTTCTCCGGCTAACGCGGGCACCTCAGCATCGGGCCCGAAGGCTTTAGTGGCGACGGAGTGAGCTTGAGCGTTGTGGACGTTGGCGGGTGCCGGCTACAACTTTTTGGCTTCCTATAAAGCGTTTAGAAACACTCATTCATTAAGGTTTTAGAAAAACCCATTCCCGCCGCTCAGCTAGGGAGAGTCGCGACGGTACTGGTCGTTTTAGCAAATTAGCGGTGCAAAGTATGGGACCATACAGTACTAAATGTAATCATTGCCAGACAACCAAGGCTGGCAAACATACATGTAGAAATGTTGTAGATATCAGAGGGGCTGCCTGGCATCTATGCACTCATTGGGGTCCGTCTCGACTACACGGTCGTGACACCCACTACAACGGACCCCGAGCTCCTAAGGGGGACCCCTTCAGCCCCCACAGAGGCGACCAGCCCTCGCTCGCTTCTAATCCCACACAAATACACCTCGGCCGCCCTGAAGGTACCAGTTATTCCAACAGGAGGAACTCCCGACACGTCCGAATTTGTTTTTACTAGTACAATACCATCTACTTACACAGTCCTGTCCAGCCGCTGTCCAGCCGCTGTCCTGCCGCCGTGTCCCGCTCACTGCCCGTCCCAGGAATCGCCGCGCTCCTTGCTCGCTTGGTCCGGCCGCTTAATCTTGAGAAGTGCGTTCGAAAGTCGGCCAGGTCCCGCCTCCCGCTAAAGTACGGAGTCGCTACCGTAGGTTGCATGACATTCTAGACAGTTCGCCACACACCCAATATATAACTTAATGGCGATAGGTAGGATGCAGGCAAAGGGGCGGAAAAATGACGTATCGCCACGGACTGACATACCGACAGCGTACGGCTTTATTACGTCGCAAAAAACCGACGGTGAGCGAATGCAGTGTATCCTGTCCTAACTGATAGTTGCCGTTGCTCGCCTTGCTATCAAGTATAGCAATAATTTCAAATAGAGGAAGATGGCACTTTTGCTTGAAGCCAGAAATTTTGCTCGGCTGTGTTGAGGATTTGCCGCTGATCTGCTCTGCCGCAGACAGTACAAGGCAACTCGCAAGACAAGAGTGTTGATATCGAAGCTTCCAGAGTTCTAGAACAATACTTCTGTAGGTGCTAGGTTAGGAAGGCATGCTCTGCACGCTTTCATCACAATGGTCACTTTTCATTCTGCACTGCAACGATCAAGAGCCCTTCCATTTGTTAGTGGCTGGAGCAACAATATCGCAATAAAAACACCAGAAAAGGCTAATGTTCCTCATTAGGGCGCTTATTAGTGTCGTAGTCGCAGTGAAAGCGAGTTTTGCGGTCAAATTTTTGTCCAGCCCAACTTCCACATGGGAATCGCTGTCTCAGACGGCAATTCCCCATGTTTTTGCTCTAGGACCCCATACAAATTTCGATATAAACTATCACTTTTGTGCCTCAGCGGCATCAAGTATGGGATCAGACAGTGATATCAACTTTTGTATACTTTGACTGGGGAACCGAGTCGGTGGATCGTGATGGCATCAAATATACCAGGATATCAGGGATGAGAGGGAACAATTAGGACAGGATTAACTGTATACTTATTTGCCCAAAAGCTTGCTATTTTTATTGGCTCTTGATTGATCGACTTCCCATCGATTTCGCAATCCGTACGCCATACACGATTGCGACTCGTAATACGAAAGGCATGCACCGCACCTCCACTCGTACAGGAAATGTTTCACTCTGCAATTTGTAGTCGAGCTCCAAGTTCTTTCAAGCGACTCCAAGCTCTACCATGCGTCTGCTTCGCGCACTACTGCTGCTTGCATCCATTTGCTTTACTGGTTTTATACTTTTCAATTCGACCACGATTTCATCACGTGATAACGTCGGTCATGGACGAAGCTTGAGAGGCGACGGGGAAGAAGAGAGGGTCCGAATTCCTGTCGTGTCTTTCCTGGCTGCAAAGTTACAAGCTGCTAAGACCGCTAAGGAATTAGCCACGAAAGCCAAGGAAGTAGCCAAAGGAAGCAGCTTGACGACTGGTTTGCTGAAGACTGGACCATGACTCAAGTCAAGAGAGAATTAAAGTTGGACAACAAGTTTGGCGCTAGACTTGCGAAGGACAAGAACTACAAGTTCTACCAGGAGTACCTGACGATGTTTGAAGGGAGGATTGATGAACTATCAGGGAAAGATATCCCGACTCAAAATATCTGGGTGCACCTTGGTCTTGATAAAATCAAGAAAATCGAGGGTCGGACGAACTGAAGATCTACTTTAAGTATATCAATATGTTGGACGACAAGGCCATTGCAGCAGCAAAAATGCCTGACCCAAGCACTTTCGAAGTCTACCTCCCAATGTATCCACTCGAGTTCGCAGCGAAAATTGCGGTGCGCATTGCGGCGAAGAGACCCGAAGAGTACATCAAAGCGTCACTGGGACTGACAGGCAAGACGGAGACGGAATTGACGGAGCACGTGAACTATCGATACTTCGAGGAGTATTTGAACGAGGTGGCTAAGTCGTCGTCGTGATTGATTCCAGCGAATAGCACCACGATAATTCAAGGTAAATCAACACTTTGCGCTCGATCACCAACTCACAACCCTGTTCACCGATTGCTTTTATTTTTTTTTTTGGGGGAACTACCAGCTCGTACCTGATTTGATTGATGGAGAGAATACCTGGCGCCGATAGGTGCTAAACTAAATGAACTCACTTTTCCAACTTGGGCCAGAATACAATGTTCGAGTTCCCCATCGTTTTTGCGGCATCTGCGATCCGTTCGCTATACACGTTTACGTGAGGTTGGGACTGTTCAGTATGAAATGTTTCAGTCTCCAATCTGTGGTCCAGTTCCAAGCTCTTTCAAGCAATTCCAAGCTCCATCCTGCGTCTACTTCGCGTGCTACAGTTGCTGGCAAACCTTTGTTTCGCTGGTTTCGTGCTCGCTAGTCCGACCAATATCGTCGGTCACGAACGGAACTTAGGAGTCGACGATGAAGAGAGGATGCGAATTCCTGTTGTGTCGTCCCTTGCTGCAAAGATGCGAGCTGCCAAGAAAGCTAACGAAACAGCTAAATGAGAGCAAGTCGACGAGTGGTTCGACGAATATCGGACACCGCACGAGGTCAAGGCCAATTTAAAGTTGGGGAACAAGTTTGGTTCAAAACTCGCGAAGGACAAGAACAACAAGTTCTACCAGGCGTATCTGACCAAGTTCGAAGGAAGGTTCGATGAGTTGTTGCAGATACATCCCCAACCCTCAACATGTGGAAGCTGCTCGGCCTCGATAAAGTCAAGAGGACTGAAGTCTCGAAGGAGTCGAACGAATTCAAGATATACACCAAGTATGTTACCATGTTCGACGATAAGGCCATCGAAGCAGGCAAACTGCCGAACTTCGACGTCATAGAGGTCCTTGTGCCAGCTTTTCGAATCGAGTTCATAGCGAAATTTGCGATTCGCAACGCCGAGTTGAGACCAGAGAAATACATCAGGGCCTCGCTTGGGCTGACCGGGAAGACGGGGACGGAGCTGACGGAGCACAGGAATTACAAGTACTTTAAGATATATCTGGATCATATCGCGAAACTCTCTTCGTGATCGATTTCCGGTGGGTAGAAAGAAGGAGTACGACAGAAGACGAAATGGACTGCAATGCAGCCCTATGCGGGATTTTCTCCATTTCATGGCATGACCCGACAAGATTTTCAGTCAGAGAAGCCAATATACGTGCAACTTGTGCAAAGGCTTCTGTCGAAGCTGTGGTAGAACAAATCTTTCGACCCTAAACACGTAGCTGCCGTAAAGAAGTTCACGACTCTCAGTGTCCTACAGGAAACGCAAATTGAGACTATAAAATGCTCTTGTCCCATCATATAAACTCGGGTTGATAGCGATGCTTGTGGCATCTGGATGGAGTGGTGAAATTGAATTTTGTGGGCGATCTCTAATTGCTAAGCTAAGTGTAACTCAAAAAGGTACCTTAGCCCTTTTACCCCTGCTATCCGGGACGTGCTAGTAGCTACTCCCTCCTACAGCATCAGCAGGTTAATGCCGGAGACCACCGGCTATCCCGATACTACCTGCAGACACACAGAGACACCTGAGTTTATTTTTTCAAGGCGCCACGCCGGAGGAAAAGCCTTCGTCATGACGACTGTACCAAGGATACTGTTTCTACGGCTTATACGCCGTCACGTAGACGCTTGTGCTTGATTTTTTCCTACTTTGGGAGTGGAGAGGGGGTCACTTGGTCGTAGAGCTGCATACGACACTGGGGAAGCCATAAGGCTTCGACACATAAGGCCCCTCCCCAAGCACGGGCTCGAGGGGACCTCTGGCAGCATGGTCTCCGGAGATTTTCTTGGAAATGCATACGTCGTACATTGCGCTGAAGTTGGTTGGACTTGAGCGAGTAAATGGCGAACTGAGCGATGGAATCGGAGGCGCTGCCTCATGGTCGTGACTCCTGACTTCATTGCAGATTCGCGATCTGACCGACTCGCCGAAATTTCAAAGTCAATTTTTCAGATGTCGATTCATTCAGTCAGGCTAGTAACTTGCTGCTGCATGTCTTGAGAAGTTCATGACTGTCAACGTTTAGAAAGAGGTATGTTGCGAGAATTCTCATTGTGTGTGTGATCAATCATCGACCATATTTACGCACTATCAAGCTTAGCTCTAGCCAGCTTTTCAACAGTCGTCAACAACCACGGGGAAAATGTTGCGCTGTGGTTGATGTTCAAGGCATCGTTGGGACTGATCGGCTAAACCTTACTGGGAACGCTAACTATCACTAATTCCAAGAGTATCTGTATGGCGTGGTAAGACTGACTTCGTGAGCACGCAGTTGAAAACTTGAACGTTTGACGTGACCCGATCATCAGCTTGAGTAATCGATAACTTATCGCATGTCGAGCGGATACGGCGGTTGCCGTTACCAATTCTCACCGACTCCACCCCATGGATCTACATTACATTCTACTAGTGGCGATGATTATCTACCTCATAGATGACGTCGTCTTTAACGTTTCCCCGATAGTCTTCTTTTCCCAAACTCACCCAACGTCTGGGCCAGCGGAGCCGAGAACACACCGGGTCCGTGCGTTTACCCATCTTGTTATGCTATTTGGTGTAGAGCCCGTGGGCATTTTGATTGTCGGCCGTGGATCACTGGGTAAGTCGACGTCCAGACACCACCAGATACAAGCTGACCATGATTTCTCGTCTCCTTCTTATGGAGACATGACTTTCTTTTCTTCGCCATCACCATGGCTGATTCGACCAACTCGATCGTGCGAAACTTGAGAATCAACGACGAGTTCGAAGAAAGAGTCAATATCCCTGTCGTGTTTGCCAAGTAAGAAGGCCAAGGAAACCATTTGAGGAGTCTTGGGTTCCTGCTCTCGTTAAGATGGACTTAAATTTGGGCAATAAGATCGGAAGAAGCTCAAGAAGGACAAGAACTACAAGTTTTACCAGGCGTATTTGACAAGGTTCGAAGGAAGACTGAACGAATTGGTGGGATGAGAGGTCTCCACTTACCACATCTGGAAACAGCTTGGTCTCGATAAATACAAGACAGCCAGAACCTCACAGACGTCTGAAGAACTCAAGATCTACGCCAACTACGTCAACCTGCTCGACAAATTGAGGCTTTTAAACTCCTTGCAGATACATTTTAACTGATGGAGTCTTTGGCAGGAAGAAATTGACAAGTAATCTACTCTCTGCTGGGCCCGGCTTGGGGTCCAGATGTGCTTGGTTGGCTGGCGCTCCAGTCAACCCGGTTATCGTTGTCATCAACACGGCTGTCGTGAGTGTCAACGCGGTTGTTGAGTGTCAACACGTTTGGCGTTATTGCAATGAACCTAGGACTCGTTATGCACGAGGCCAGCACCTTGGCAGCGCTGCCGCTGCGTGGCTGGGTACGCCTGAAACAACACTTCCCAGTAAGTCCTCGCCGCGATACACACTCCGCTTCAAACTTAAGTTGGGAAATCGGGAGACAGATATCGAAACAAGTTAGACAGCAAGACCAGTGTATCGAGTTTCGCCAGAAATTCGATATAAAACTGTTAGTTCGCGTTGTTCTTGATGCCGCACCAAATTTCTTGAGCTCGTAATACCTCTCGAAGCAATTGTAGATTCCACACCTTTCAGGTCTTGTTAATAAGACTTCGAACCGAGAATTGAAACATCCCCGGAAGAAAACCTACGCGTTCGAATCGTTACCTTCAATTCCTTCTACCAGTGACAATATCGTCAAATTCTAATCTACAACATAAATCACTCACGATGGTAGACTGTCCAGATACTTCTTAACGTAGCGATAAATGTTCTCCGTAATTTCCTTTCCCGATTCTTCTGCCAGTCCCAGCGGTGGTAGTCGGAGAGTGAATTGATTTACCGTCATCAGCAACCGCGAACGCATGTTGGTGATAGAAAATACTCGACCTGTTCTTCAGATAATTATGAGCGCAAAACTACGTTGATTCGACTACAACTCAGCTTTTTCTTTACTTACCAGGAATTGGCCACGATCCAGACACTCTTTAAAGTGTGGATAGTCGGCATTCCCCGTTAGATCCGCCCCCTTTTTTTTTTGCCGGTAAGTCCCAATGTGGCGCGATGTGAACTGCAAATTTCTCTTCATTTCTTGAACGTAACTTGAGAACAATGGAAGGTGGTCGCTATCGTGTTTATCAAGTCAAACTATTTTAACAATCCAGGGTGCCGAAGATTGCGAAGTTCGAAATCCTTTTGTCAAGTTTAAGAGCATGTTGTTTGCCAGTCCGTGATTCGCGCAATACTGCACAGCAGTTCGACTTTCCCCATGCATTGGCAGTATTTTATGGTAGCGTTCTCAATTGTCTACATTGCTACAGTGGTGGGTGCATCGAACAAGAATTCTCCGGTCTTACAGGGCCTGAAGATCGACAATGACGGCGACAATGACGACCGAGTCAACATTCCTGTCGTGTCTTCGCTGGCCGCGAAGATGAAAGCTGCGACGACAGCTAGGGAAGAAGCCAAGAAAGCCAAAGAAGCTGCCAAGTGGAGGAAACTTGATGTCTGGTTCGGTGAGGACTGGATGATGGCTCATGTCAAGCAGGAATTAAAGCCGGGCAATAAGTTTGGCGCCACGCTCGCGAGGGACAAGAACTACACGTTCTACCAGAGATATCTGACGAAGTTTGAAGCGAGGCTTGATGAATTGGTAGGAAGGGATCTTCCGACTTTCAACATTTGGATGTACCTCGGCCTCGACAAATTCAAGACTGTCGATGGTGCCTTGAAAGGGCCCGAGGAATTGAAGATATACGTCAAGTATGTGTCCATGTTCGACGACAAGGCCATTGCAGCAGGGAAACTGCCAAACCCGAGCAATCTCGATGCCGTCCTTCCAATTTCTGTACCGGAATTTGAAGCGAAACTTGCTGTGCGCATCGCGGAGAAGAGACCTGAAGCGTATGTTAAGGCCTCACTGGGACTTACCGAGAAGACGGGGAAGGAACTGACGGAGCATGCGAATTATCGATACTTCAAGAGGTATCTGGACGGTGCAGCGAAACTATCTCCGCGGTAATTCGAGCGAGGTGCAGAAGCGGGATGGAAAATTATACATCCACCGACGCAATAAGTCAGGATCACGACGTGAGATGACGGGCATGTCGATTTCGAGGCCCAAAACACACACTAGTTTCGAACTTCGTCAGAAGTTCACGATAAACTGGCACTTCCGAGTCCTTCTTAAGTGCCGTGCCAAAGTTCTTCATGAGCTTCAGGGGTTGTAGTATCTGTCGATCCAATCGTCGATTTGTTCCCATTTGGCTTTCTTGGCATCCTTTGCCGCCATCATTTTTGAAGCAATCGAAGAGGTAATGGGCTCGTCAGAAGCGCTTACGGAGGTCATTCTGAGCGAACAAATCGTTTGCAGGCGAGCCTTGTTTTGAGTACTCGCAACGCCGACAAAGAAGACGAGCATCATCTGTAGAACAGATCCAGGAGGGAAACACGGCAACGTGGAGAAACTCTCAAACCTTCAGACCTGGGTCTTCTCGCTATGTTGAATGGTAGGGGTAGACTCATCCGCTAGCGGGACACGCATGATGGAAAAGCGAATTGTTTGCTGTCGGGTAGGATCAGTTGATCTCGACGACTTTCAGGGGCAATTCGTGACCTGCGGCAGGTCCAAGCCAAAACGCTCCCGCTCTAGCCACAATCTGGGAATCCACATTGTCTCTAGCGCTGTGTGAATACATCACGTCTTCGTAAGATGACACGCTCCAGTTTACATCACGTAGAGTCTACGCCGTAGACTCTTACTCTTGTCCGCGACGATGAAATCTTGATGCTGGCGGCGTAGGCGTCGTCGTCCGACCCAATTGCACTGTGACACAGCATTACCCACATGGAGAGTTGATTCAGATGCTTAACTTGTTTCCTGGTTGTTCTTATGGTTGGGGGTTGCTATTCTGAAATCTGATCTGTTGAATGATGATTGAATTTGAATGGGATATTTGAATGCGAAGTTAATCATTTCCTTTCTTCTGGATGTTTTCTGTAGGCCCTCGGCCCTGGAGCCCCCGCATGGACTCGAACCCCAACCGGAGGGATGAACTTCGTGAGTTGTATACACATCCCACTGGACCACCAGGAGGCCCCAAGCCAACAAACGAAAGACGCCTCCCGAGTCCAGACTTGCCCGACAAGTGATAGGTTACTTGCACGTTTAGTCCCATTATTTTTAATTCCTTGCTCGATGATCACGCCGCAAGGCGTCCAGTAATCCGTACGCAATACGCATGTCATGTACTCTTGATACGGCTCAGTTTTTAAGTTTCCACCGCCGCGTCCAGAGTTTTCAAGGTCCTCACGTTTTATCGCCGTCTCCTCCTGGTGGTAACAACCATCTACTTGGCCGGAATCGCAACCTGTATTGAGGCTGAATCTACCAGTTCACTGAAGCTTTCGACGCCTTCGAGTGGTGAATTGAACGAGTCGCTTGGTCCACGACGACATTTGAGAATAAACAAAGAGAGAGTCAAGATCCCGATTATCACGTCGATTGCCACGAAATTGAGGGCCGCCAAGACGGCCAGGAGGCCACCAAGACGGCCAGGAGGCCGCCAAGTGGAGCAAGCTTTGACGACTGGGTCCAGGATAAACGAATTCGAATTTGGTAAAGAGCGACCTAAACCTGGCGAAGAAGGTCGGGAACAGACTTAAGTCGGATTCCAATTACAAGTTCTACAAGGATTATCTGACCAAATTTGAGGGAAAACTGGATGAGTTTCTGGTGGGAGATACCTCGACGCTCCGTATGTGGGACATGCTCGGTTTCGAGTATTTCAAGACGTTCAAGTCGCTGCAAAAATCTGACGAGTTCAAGGTCTACGAAAAATACGTCAACACGTTCGACGAGAAGGCAATCACAGCGAAGAAACTTCCTCCAGAAGACGTCTATTCAACTTTCTTTCAAGCCGAGCTCCTTTCCAACCTGTATATTCGCACCACGATGAAACGACCGGAAGGCTACGTTAGGGCCTCGCTCGGACTTACAGGCAAAACAAAGAAGGAGTTGCTGGGACACCCGAACTATCACTTCTTTCAACAATACCTGAACTACGTGAACAAGGTTGCTAGTGGCGGATTCCTGCGCAGAAGGAATCCGATTTTCCATCGCAGCAGGTTTGCGCTGTGTATTCGTTGTGCATTCAAGATTAACACCGACTCCAGTCGACATAGCGGGGCCAGAAGTTTGAATGGCTAGGATCGCAAGTAGTCGATGAGCCAGAGTCAGTAGTATCATTTTGCATTTAGCCTAAGGCAAGCCTTAATGACTGCGCGCGCGGGTCCAATTGGCATAGAGGATTACGTCCTACTACACCCAGAAGACGTCGGAGGGTTGACAGACGAATCCGTGTATGGCGAGGTGGTCTCCACCCAGCGCATATCGGTCAAGGTTCGAACGATCGGGGAGGACCTGGCTGTAACGTACGTAGTACCGACGACAATCGCGCTCAACCGAAGGGTTCCTCAAGATGACGCTACGGACCCTAGGTTTGGCACCTGGCTGCGAAAGGCAGTCCACATCAAGATCAGAGGGTACATCTACTACGGGCAAGTCGTCGGGTACGACCCCGACTGCCTTCGAATCGCCACCTTCGCAGGCGAGAAGAAGGCGGATCTCCGCCACGATGTGACGGACGTCAACCCAATCGTGGCGATGCTGATGGGATCGAGGAGATGGCCCAGCCGTTCCTGGACGCCGACAAGGCTGTCGGGGTTGCACGACAGGCTAATTGACGCCATTATCGCTGGGAAGGACGATAGGCCGCTGTCTGCGACGGAACTGCCGCCTCTCCTGCCGCCGGAATTAAGTGGTCTAAGCAATTGCTCGGTCTCGTGGGTGGATCCCACAAATGGCGTACCAAGGACTGTCTCTATGAACTACGTTCTCCGGCACGTGTTCTTCACTAGCACTGCAACTGAGCGGGGTGCTGTTCATCTTGGAGAGTCCTTCTGCGACGAGCCGCCAGATGACGTCGAAACTGGCTCTCCAAGCCATGGTTTCTTCGACCCCTTACTGGACGACGATGATCGTGATCCAGGTGCAGCCGATCCTCCTCAAGTTCGTTCCGGCCGAGGAAGTGTGCAGGCCGCAGCAATGCCCGGACAAGAAGCCCTGGGAGCCCCTTACCGGATCCATCGCCTTCCAGCGCTCTGGTAGCCTCGAGCCACGAGAGGTCGAGCTCGTTCGTTTGATCAGCGAGCACCGACCTCACTTGCTGGAGTATTTTCTTACTCAGCATACTAACCACTCACGAGGCGGCAGTGACACTCAGGTCGACGTATCCCCACCGGCCAAGAGAACAAGGTTAAGTTTTTCGCCCTCGGCAGAGCAAGAGCGTGTTCACCGAGCGGTGACCTCGCCTAGGCACGTAGGTAAGTCCAGCGATGCGTTCCTGGAGTTTGTCTTGACCTTAGACCAGTTTGTGTGGCACCCGGGGTCGTTGCAAGAGTGTATGATCTACAATTCGGCAGGGGCCTATCAATCACGCATTTCCGACGTGACAATCTACTGCAGCGCTTTCATAGCTCTGCGTCCATCGCGGGTGTTTGCATGGATTTGCGGCGGCTCCGCCTCCGGTCCCGATCCCTCGAAGTTGGTCGGACATCGGCGCGGCAACTCGCAGTTTCTTGGCGTACACCCAGCAAGTGTGTGACGATACCACCATCCAACTCGCCGAGTCGCTGGATCTGTTTGTACCCCAAGTGGAAGGCTCGCGGCGGTTCTCAGAGGAGGACCTCCCGATCCTTGTGTGGTGGATAAACACAGAGCTGGAACGATACCGCAACGCAGTCGTCCAAGACATCTTCAATTCGACAGCAACTCGTGGAGCGATCGCTAGCCGTCTGTCGGCCGGTAACGCGGACCTACAAGCTCTGGTGCTAGGGATTCTTCGAGACAGACTGCAGCAGGCAAGCAAGGCACCCGCTGAGGCCGATCTCCCTCGCTGACGACACGCCGTCGGCCGATGGTTGAGCGTAAATTGCCTCCAGACGTGATTGAGCAAATTCCGGTCCGCGGTGAGAAGGAAGTGTGCCTCCACTACCTCTCACGGCGGGGATGTAACTCGCGAGACCCGGCCGTCCGCACTTTTAAGGACAGAGTTCACTTCTGGCCAAAGGAAATCCCCGTGAAGGTGCGTCGATACATCGACACGTCCTCGGAGGCATTCGGAGACGCCCATCGTCTGCGTGAAGGAAAGCCGGCCAAGCTCCCAACGGGTTCCTTGTGCCGGCGTCACACCCATTCGACCCTGGTGGCCCAGTCACGGAGGCTCTGACCGCTCCAGTTTCACCGAACCCAGCACACCGTGCTCTCAAAGCAGGCCCCCAGCGCTCACCGAGCGTACTAGATGCCACCGGCATCATCATTCGTCGCACAAGCACCATCTAGATCAGCGTACCTCGCTGGTGGTGCTCCTCCGGCCCAGACCTCGACAGCCGCATTCTGTTATCACCAGACCCCAGCACCAGGTCTAGCGCGGCCACGGATGACCGCCTTCAATTTTCCAGATCCAGGACAGGTCCAAACACGTTTAGAGCACTCGCTCATGAGGGCGGAGCGCACACGTGATGACCACCTCGAGCAGGTCCTCCGCGTGCATCATTCGATCCCTTCCACTCTCAAGGAGGACAACTTGGTGTCCTCGATTTCGCTGGATACGATGAAGCAACGGCGTCTCTCAGGCTTAGTTCGTGACCACGATTTCTCATTGACACGCCTGGTGGAACTGGTACATGGGCAGACGAAGATCGACGGGCGTCCGAACAAGGCTCTGTGCCCACAACGGTATGGTAGGCTCCTCCAAGGCTACCCGCACCCTCGCTCATGCAAGGCACTGCAAAAGACGGCATCCAGCCTACGTGGCATTCCGAGATCACCACGACTAATGTAGCCCTTGCAAACCATCACTCCGCCGGCCGCCACATCAATGCTGTTGTTGGCAGCATTCGAAATGGCCAAGACGCGTGTCAGTACTTGGTCCTTGACGAAGATATCCTTGGCCAACTCGGCATGGTAAACCTTAGTCCCTTTGGAGCGGTACCCAAGAAGGACGCGGACCCGTCCAAGGAGGTGCGGCTCATCCACGATCTTTCATTCCCGCGCGGTAGATCAACCAACGACGCCTCCGACAAAGCGGCGTTCCCGTCAGTAATTTACAAGCCTGTGGCGACAATAGCCTGCCGTATCGACGAATGTGCACTCCAGCACCCGGGGTGAAAATCTGTCTTCAAAAGGGCGACGTGAAGGGCGCCTTCAGACATTTAATGCTGGCGAGCCGTTCGGTGCGGTGGAGGGAGACCGTCTACCGGAGCGTGGGGCTCTTGTTTTAGACATGGCAGCTCCCTTCGGGTGGTCGGGATCGCCACCTTACTATGCCGTCTTTGGGGGCGCGAATTCTGAACTCGTAAGCCGAGAGAGTCCCCGATCACTCAGTGCCGGTGTACTGAGTGACGACGAGCCCTTCTTCCCCTTTGAATGGGTGGACGATCATGTTCTGGTCGAGGCTGATAGTCCGGGTCGCCTCGAAGCTGCCGATACCGCGCTTCGGCTGGCCATGCTTGGAGTGCTAGGGCCGAGAGCGATTAACGAGAAGAAGTTCTCGTCGTGGAATACCAGGCTGGAGGGGTTGGGACTTCTTCGACACCGTCGAGATGACCATCTCGATGCCAACAGCCAAACTCCAGAAGGCCCATGCTCGTGTTGTTGCAATCGGAGCTAGCTCCACGATCACTCGCCGTGACCTCGAACGCCTTCTTGGATCGCTTCGCCACGTCTGTACGTGCCTGCCTTCGGCCCGGCCATTCTTCCAACGTGTTCAGTTGGCATGTATTCGGGCACCACGCCGCGGTCGATTCCCGCGTCAGAATCTCTGCATCGTGACCTGGAGTGGCTGTGCTGCATCCTTCTCCGCGGGGAATGGCAGGGTCTCCCGATCCGGATGTTCTGGAGCGACCCCGACCCGGATGTTCACCTCTACATGGACGCCTCTGATCAAGGCCTTGCCGTGCTTGACCCCGGACGCCGCCTCTATTTGCTAGAACGGTTTGACGCCTCTGAGAGAGACGCCATATCGACGGAGACCGTCCCCGGCTTCTCCATCAACGTCCGAGAACTTTTCTGCATCGCACTCGCTGCTATAATATGGGGTCCGGAGTGGAGACCGCATCGACGATCCTCCATGATGTATGTACGCGCCTGGTCGGACAATTCGAGCGCCGTCTCGTGGGCACAACGCCTACACAGTGATAATCCACTTGCTCAAGAGCTTACTCGCGCGATAGGCCTCACCGAAGCTACCCATCGTTTCCGCATATCGGCAATGCATCTCCCGGGTGTTCACAACACAGTATCAGACGCTGGCTCTCGTTCCTGGTCAAGACCCACCCGCTCACTCTGGACTAACTTCTCTCGTGACTGGTTACAGACACCAGTGCCCCCGGCAGCGAGGAAGCTCTACAAGACGTTCTCGTCTCACTACAGA
Organism: Phytophthora macrochlamydospora; assembly: GCA_011947325.1. Lineage (NCBI taxonomy): Eukaryota > Oomycota > Peronosporomycetes > Peronosporales > Peronosporaceae > Phytophthora > Phytophthora macrochlamydospora. Next base: position 20,156 of record JAAVTH010000575.1, on the reverse strand, counting down.
CCCGAGCACTGGCCGACTCCAGCCACCGCAAATACGCAGCGACCTGGAAGGAGTGGAACAGCTGGTGTACAGCTACCGGCGTTTCCCCATGGCTCACCGGAAACAATTTTGCCGACTCGTCTCAGCTCATCGCCTACGCAGTCTGGTGCTAGCAACCCCACCACGGGTCGCTCGAAAACGCTGCCTCCACCATTCTGACCAAACTTGGCCAGATCAGCTGGTATCATCGGCGCTTCTGTGGATTCCCGTCGGCCTCCACCCCGGCCACCAACTCGCGATGCAGGGGATGTCGCGGCTGTCACCACCGCCTCGCCGAAAGCGACCCGTGTCCGCCCTGCTTCTCCGAAGTCTCCGAGCTAACTGCGACTTCAACTCAGCCCAGGACCGCGTCCTGTGGGGGCTACGGTCCTGGACTTTTTCTTCCTACTAAGACGATCCGAGTACTTGGCTGACCACGGTTCCCAGAAGACCTACATACTACGGCGTCGCGATGTCACCTTCTGGACGCGTGAAGGGAATATGGCTACTTCAGTCCACATAGCGCACATAGTGCAGATAAGGCTGAGCGGCAGCAAGACCGATCAGCGCGGTGAAGGTGCGACGAGATCACTCGAGCAGACAAGATCGCAGTGGTTGTGCCCGGTGAAGGCTGCATGGGCACTTGCGGAGCACGGCAAGGCCATTGGCAGGCCGGATGATTCACCCCTGTGTGCCGTGGACGAGACGCGGAATCTATCCGCGGAGGACGCATCAGCGGCATTTAAGAGGGCGGCGCACGACATTGGCGAGGAGCCCTCTGAGTACGGGACGCACTCGCTACGCAGCGGAGGCGCTACTGCAATGTTCACTGAAGGGGTCGATCGGCTCGCGATCAAGCATTTCGGAAGATGGAGTTCTGACTGCTACGAGCAGTACGCCCGAATGGATGGAACTACTCTACGATCAATGGCAGACAAGATGGTACGTGGCGTCGGTGAGCAGCCTCTTCGTCGTTAGGCGGACTATGTCCAAAAGGGGGACACCTCCACGCCACACCCGGCTGGAGGTCCTAACGACCTAATTGAAAGATGGTTTGTCCCCTTAGCGCAGTGAGCAAGGTGGAAATTAATAGTTTTCAGGAAACGGGAACAATCGTCATACAGCAGAGGATGTAGCCTGAATCCAAAGTCTGTGCATCCATTTGATCGATAAACTTTTCTGGCGTGAATGCTTCATCGTCGTATTTGATGGAGTACCTAGTGTGCATTGAACCATTCTGAATGCAGAATCTTATCGAACTCGAGCTTTGTACGGACAAACGTTATAGAGATTTCACTGCGTGGCGGCTGGGCTCGACGAAGTCTCATTAATGCGCATCAAGAACGAGTTCAAGGTCGAATCAAGATTGGAAACCTAACCCCGACGAGATCAATTGCTGAGTGAGGACGAAAGTTATCGGTCATTGAATATTACTATGCTTAGTCCCAATTCATGAACACGAGTTTGTAGCGAAGCTTGTAGTTTGGACGAAGGCGAACAGACCGAAATGGTTTATCAAAACTTCGTTGGGACTCGACCGACCGCTACAATGATATATATTTGAAGGAGTTGAGTAGTAATTAGAATTTGCATGAACGTCCCCCATCGTTTTCATTTTCTGAATGCCAGATCATGATGCTAAGCGTCCAGTAATCTGTACGCAATACACGAGTCGTTTGGTCTCATTATCCCTCGGTTGCCGCGTTGCCTTCAAGATAAAGAGTCCATTGCAGAAGGTGTCAAGGTTATCATGTTTCTCCATCATCTAGTAGTGATGGCAGTCGTCTACTTTACCAGTATGGCACCAGCCAGTTTTGTCGAGGCAACTGATATTGATTCGTTCTGGCAAGGACAGAACTTGAAAAGTAACGACGACAACGAAGAGTGGGTCCAGATTCCTGTCGTGTCCTCGATTATTGCAAAGCAGAAGGCCAGAGAGGCCGCTACGTGGAACCAACTTGACGACTGGCTAGAGCATAGCAGTCCGGCCTTGGTCAAGGATGATTTAAAGATGGCGAAAAAATTGGCATCAGACTCAAGGTGGACCCCAACTACAAGTTCTACAAAGCTTATCTGACCAAGTTTGAGGGCAAACTGGCCGAATATCTAAAGAGAGTTGAGTTGATTCAGATGCTCAACTTGTTTCCTGGTTGTTCTTATTGGACCACCAGGAGGCCCCTACAATGAAGTCAGGAGTCACGACCATGAGGCAGCGCCTCCGATTCCATCGCTCAGTTCGCCATTTACTCGCTCAAGTCCAACCAACTTCAGCGCAATGTACGACGTATGCATTTCCAAGAAAATCTCCGGAGACCATGCTGCCAGAGGTCCCCTCGAGCCCGTGCTTGGGGAGGGACCTTATGTGTCGAAGCCTTATGGCTTCCCCAGTGTCGTATGCAGCTCTACGACCAAGTGACCCCCTCTCCACTCCCAAAGTAGGAAAAAATCAAGCACAAGCGTCTACGCGACGGCGTATAAGCCGTAGAAACAGTATCCTTGGTACAGTCGTCATGACGAAGGCTTTTCCTCCGGCGTGGCGCCTTGAAAAAATAAACTCAGGTGTCTCTGTGTGTCTGCAGGTAGTATCGGGATAGCCGGTGGTTGTAGTAGGTCCACGGGAACACGTATTAGGAAGCTGGTGGCTTCCTTGGATCCTTGCTTGTATTTGATCGATTCAGAAGTGAGTACGTCTAGCTAACTGAGAGCCCTCTCTCCATGGAGGCGCTCTAGTATCGTCCTCAACAGATCCTAGCTACTCTACCACCAGCTCGGCTTCGGTGTCTGATCCTAAGCCCGGTGAGTGAGTCATGTATTGTACATGAGCCCACTACACCGCCCTTCCAAGACTTGACTCACGATCTTGGCTTGTACGCAGTGTATGTACTTGAACACAATTACACAAGGCTTGCCACTGCATCCTGTAGAGCATTGTCGCTCTGCATGGCTGCGTAAGCCTTCAGCATGACAGGGATATCCTTGGATAATCCCGACATTGATTCCCACGAGTCTTCAATAGGCTCTAAGCCCTTCCACGACACGAGTATTTCAAACTCGCGCTTGGTACTGTTCCATCTGTGCTCCATGAGAGCGGCAACAGTCAGGATGATGCCTTGCGAAGCAACATGTTCACGAATTTCTTCCGTGACATCAAAGCTTTTGTCTGCATAGAACTTCAATCTTGAGCTGTGCACATCTTGCTCTGCACCGGTTACGAGATGCCGCACTCTAAACGAATGTTCATCCGCTTGGACGACTTGATATGGGCCTATCCAGGTCACCAGAAGCTTATCGGTGTGCTTCTGGTCTACGCGGGAACGTAACACGAAATCTCCAATATCAAAGTTGGGCCTTTGAGCACATTTGGCCTTCTGCTGGTTTCTCTTTGTCTGCTTGGCCCTCGCACTGATCACCTTTTTGTGCATGAGCTGCGCACTCTCGCGTAGTTTCTCCAACTTGTCGCTGATCTGCTCTGGGAACTCGCCTAAATCCACAAGCCGTTTCTGCTTGTCATCTAAGCAAAAGTCTAGCGGTGATACAGCTGGAAGCACACAGAATAGTTCGACTGGAGCATGGTTGCCCAACGATGGCACGGGTGTGTGGTTCAAGTTCGCTTGCACTGCTGCCACAAAGTAGGTCCAGTCCTTGATGTCGACCTGGAACTCGAGACACATTGCCCTTAAGACTTGGATAATGTCCCTGTTCAGCCGCTCTATCGAGCCGTTTATCCATGGTGAGTATGCCAGAGTGAAACTTTGATTAGCATTGAGCCGTTTGCAAACCTCACGCACGACTTCATTCTTGAAATGCGACCCATTGTCACTTATCCACACTTGAGGTGCACCAAATCTGCTATGCCAGTCCATAATCGCTTGTGCAGTTACAGCACTAGTCGGAACGACGCATGGAACCAGCTCACAATAATGTGTAGCATCGTCTTTCATCACTAGCAGGTAGGAGTAGTTGCCGAATGATTTACCCAGATGCAAATAGTCCCAATGGAGTGCTTCATTTCTTTGGCTGCTGCGGTATGTTTCAGCCCATGGACGCTGCACAATCCTTCCTCCCTTAACGTGATGGCATAGCAGGCAGCTACGAAGGAAAGCGTCCACTTGCTCTCGGAGTCGAGTCACTAGAAAACGCCTCTGCATAATTTCCATCAGCGGATCACGACCGCGGTGTCCTTGCGGCCCGCAATGGGCGGTCACCAACAATCTCTGCACGATGCTGGAGTCGCCGTCAGGTATCCAGATGCAGCCGTCTTTTGTCCACAGGCCATCATCTTCTTGCTTAAGGCCGTTTGGTCTATCGGCGATGTGGTGCTGCTGACTCGCTCGAATTGCTGCAACGTCTGGCCACTCAAAGCTGTCGTCACTAAAAGGACGAATCGGTGCTGGCTTGGGTTGACGCGCTGCTTCGCTGCCTCCGCTAGACTCAGGAGTTGGTACAGCTTCATCCGCCTCCCTTGTACGCTTGCGGCGCAGACGCTTAATGGCTACACTGGTCTCGTGTCGGCATCCAGCCCAGCGAGAGATCATGTCAGCCCAAACGTTCTTCACTCCCTCGATATGCTCGATTGAAAACCGATATTCCATGAGCTTCATGGACCAGCGTAACAACTTGCCTCTCACATGCTTTTTGATTTCTTGCGCAGGTGCGAAGAGATGGATGAGGTTCCTGTGATCGCAATACATGCGAAACCCTTTCGGTCTCATCAGCAGGTACGAGAGTTTATCGCACGCCGTCACTATGGGGTAACCTTCTTTCTCGATGACACTCCAGTTTCGCTGTGCGCCCGTGAAGGTACCTCCCATACACACTAGCAACTCGTGGTCTTGTTCATGGATGGGTACGTTGGCTTTCCAGTCGATCACTTGCGTTACTATCACTGACCAGCCAATGTCACTTGCGTCTGTGATCAGGATAGTCTCTGCGTCAGGCTTGGGGAACGCTAGTACTGCACTACTAGCCAGTGCTTCCTTTAGTTTGTCAAAGGCTGCTACTTCACTTGGCGTCAGGGTGATTGGAATTCCACTAGCCACTCGCTTTGTCCGCTTTTTGGCCGACTTCATCACGAAATCAAACTTGTCCTGGAGAGGTTTCACTAGACGACCATAGTCAATGATAGAAGTTCTCATCCAGTTTGTTGAGCAAATAAATTGCTGCAACTCACCCGCAGTCGATGGATACGGAAGTGCACGCAAAGCCGCAATTCTGGCTGGGTCATGTCTGACCCCACTGCCATCGATAATTTTTCCGCACCACCTGACTTGCTTCTTGTACACGCACGACTTAGTGGCACTGAGCTTGAAGCCGAACTCGTTTACAAGAGTGAAGAGTTCTTGCAGCTTCTCCAAGTACTCATCCACAGTCTTTGCGTACAACAGTAAATCATCTATCCAGACCAGTAAATGATTGAACAGCAGAGAGGAAAAGCAACGCTCCGTGGTTGCCTGAAAGTGCAAAGCTGCATCAGAACTGCCTTGCGGAACACGGCGTGGAGTGTAAATCTTTCTGTGTGTCATGTATGACAGGATCTCCTGCGATTCTTCATCGAGAGGCAGTTGCCAGTAACCTCGTATGAAGTCAAACAGCCCGAAAAATAAACACCCAGCCACTCGCTCCAAGTCCACGTCTAGATTAGGCATCGTGCCCGCGAGAGGTTCGACCTGAGCATTCACGGGTTTGTAGTCCGTCGTTTGTCGGAACTCATTAGATCCTCCCGCCTTCTTCACTGGTAGCGCAGCACACGCCCACCGTGACTCACGGTTCTCGTACACCCATCCCAGGCTGACCAACGTGTCGTTAAAGTCATCAAGAAATCGCTGAAGTTCAGGTGGGTACTTCCTCGCCTTGGTCTTGTACGGCTTAGCACCAGGCTTAAGCCTTATCTTCAGCGGCGGTACTTTAGCTGGCGGGTCGTCCCCCAGTTTCACACGCCAAATGTCATGCATGAAGATCACTGTCCGCAACGATCAACTTTGTCAGTTGGGAATCCTTCATCCAACGCCCTTGTGATCATCTTCTTAACGGCACACTTGATCTCATCATCATCATTCCTGCTAACAGCAGGGTCATCCTCGATGTCATCGTCGTCATTGTTGTCTGACGAGGCCAGCATTTCAAGCTGCCTGTCAACATCGATGCCGAGCATGCTCAGCACATCACGACCGAGCAGAAATTCTCCATCTTGACCATCCACAACTAAACACTCCACCGGAGAGTAGATGTTGACTGGTCCCGCCGCTGTCCTCAGCGACAACTGCAAATACACAACTTCATTCGCATCCAAAGCACGCCCTCCAACCAGTTCACACTTTATTGGCTGGCGCAGCTTCACCACTTCAATATCATCTCCATCGAGCCTTGCCACATCAAACCTGGATATGCACGACTTGAACGCTCCGCTATCCGCACAGTAAGGCAATTCCAGCTTGTCGTTCACTCGCACAATTGGTTGTTCCTCAGGCAGGCACATCCTAATTCTCCGAAGGCGTGCGTTGCCTCCCACGATGAAAAGGCTGCTTGCGCTGGGTAACACTGCGGCTTGAAGTGTTTGTTGTGTTTTCCACTCGAGGGCAGTCCCTCACGTGGTGTTCACCACCACAATTGAAGCAACCCCGTTGGAAGCTGCTCCGACTCTGTTTTCGGCCACCGTCGCTCTTTTCCACGTGACGCCGAACATTTCGTCCTTGAACGTTGTCAGGTTCTTTGCTCTGGATCTGGCGTTTGCGAGTAGCAGAAGGGTTGAACTTAGCAGTGTTATCGTTGTTCTGCTTTTGCTTTCCACCTTTAGTTCGCACAGCTCGATCAATCTTCTCCTGGTCCAGAGCCTGCTCCATGATGAGCTTGAACAACTCAGGTACACTCGACTTGGCTCCTTGAGCACGAAAGTCGATCTCGTTCTTCACGCATTTCTTAAGACGTGCTGGCAACGAGTTGATCAAGACCTTACACTTCTTTTTAAACCCTCTTCGGATTTGAAAAGTCCCACTAGTCCATTGGTACGGATGACCGTGTTGCAATTGTGAAAATAATTCAGCACCTGGGCCTCGACATCGCCTTGAGTCTCGTCCATTACCAGTTCACGCTTGAACAGCTCTTCAATGTTTGGCAGGGTGCGGTTCTTGAAGCTCTCAACAGTCTTCATCACCCAGTCCCAAAGGAAGTCTTCAGTCAGATCCTCCTTGTCAATCTCCCAAGACACTTCACACAGCGTATCCAACAGAGACTCATCAAACGAGTTGCGAACACTGGTCATGACGGCCTCGACGTCTTCACCAGTGTTCTTGCAACGGGCCTTGATCGCCTCCTCGTACTCGAGGCGCAAATCAAGCCACTTCGTCATCCCATCATGAGAGACATCGATCACTTTTGGCGCAGTGACGAAGGTGAATATTGGCTGAGGCACGATTGGGTGGCTCCCAACCGCCATGCCGTTCGTCGCTTCACCGGTTTGCCTAGCAGCTTGTACGCTGGGCTCTTCGTCGTCCAGTTGACGTGTTGTTCGCCTGTTGGACGCCGCTCTTCTTCCTCTTGCAGCTCTTCCATTTCCTCGACCTCTTCCTCGACCACGACCTTGCCCTTGGCCGCGCACCCCTGTCGCAGACAAATCTTGCACGGCTGTGGCTGCAGGTGCAGGTGTCGGTGGTGAACTGCTCACATTCTCTTCTTGGATGCTCTCTAAACGAGTCGATCGTCTAGGGCGCAGAGTTCGTTCCGAAGCAGTCGCACTTGCCGTCGTCACGGCGTCGTTGACGGGAGAGTCGTTGTTGGTCGCGGATGCTGCCATCTTGTCTTAGAACCTTGGTTACTAAAGTTAACTTTGTAGTAGGTCCACGGGAACACGTATTAGGGAAGCTGGTGGCTTCCTTGGATCCTTGCTTGTATTTGGTCGATTCAGAAGTGAGTACGTCTAGCTAACTGAGAGCCCTCTCTCCATGGAGGCGCTCTAGTATCGTCCTCAACAGATCCTAGCTACTCTACCACCAGCTCGGCTTCGGTGTCTGATCCTAAGCCCGGTGAGTGAGTCATGTATTGTACATGAGCCCACTACAGTGGTCTCCGGCATTAACCTGCTGATGCTGTAGGAGGGAGTAGCTACTAGCACGTCCCGGATAGCAGGGGTAAAAGGGCTAAGGTACCTTTTTGAGTTACACTTAGCTTAGCAATTAGAGATCGCCCACAAAATTCAATTTCACCACTCCATCCAGATGCCACAAGCATCGCTATCAACCCGAGTTTATATGATGGGACAAGAGCATTTTATAGTCTCAATTTGCGTTTCCTGTAGGACACTGAGAGTCGTGAACTTCTTTACGGCAGCTACGTGTTTAGGGTCGAAAGATTTGTTCTACCACAGCTTCGACAGAAGCCTTTGCACAAGTTGCACGTATATTGGCTTCTCTGACTGAAAATCTTGTCGGGTCATGCCATGAAATGGAGAAAATCCCGCATAGGGCTGCATTGCAGTCCATTTCGTCTTCTGTCGTACTCCTTCTTTCTACCCACCGGAAATCGATCACGAAGAGAGTTTCGCGATATGATCCAGATATATCTTAAAGTACTTGTAATTCCTGTGCTCCGTCAGCTCCGTCCCCGTCTTCCCGGTCAGCCCAAGCGAGGCCCTGATGTATTTCTCTGGTCTCAACTCGGCGTTGCGAATCGCAAATTTCGCTATGAACTCGATTCGAAAAGCTGGCACAAGGACCTCTATGACGTCGAAGTTCGGCAGTTTGCCTGCTTCGATGGCCTTATCGTCGAACATGGTAACATACTTGGTGTATATCTTGAATTCGTTCGACTCCTTCGAGACTTCAGTCCTCTTGACTTTATCGAGGCCGAGTAGCTTCCACATGTTGAGGGTCGGGAGATCTATCTGCAACAACTCATCGAACCTTCCTTCGAACTTGGTCAGATACGCCTGGTAGAACTTGTTGTTCTTGTCCTTCGCGAGTTTTGAACCAAACTTGTTCCCCAACTTTAAATTGGCCTTGACCTCGTGCGGCGTCCGATATTCGTCGAACCAGTCGTCGACTTGCTTCCACTTGGCTGTCTCCTTGGCCTCCTTGGCCGCTCTCATCTTCGCAGCAAGGGACGACACAACAGGAATTCGCACCCTCTCTTCACCGTCGACTCTCAAGTAACGTGCGTGGCCGAGTGTCTGGGTCCTATCGACGTTATCAGGTGAGGCCACCGAAGAAATCTCGTCTGGGTTGGCCGCTATGAGACCAGCGAAGTAAATGGTTGTCAGTACTAGCAGCACGTGATGCAGACCCATAGTCGAGCTTGGGGTCGCTTGAATGGGTTGAGAGGTGTTATGACTTGAGCGAAAAATTGCGGACTGAAGCATTTCAAAGGTTGAGCGCTTCCCTTTTGTAAACATGTACTGCGAACATTAAAGATGATGCAAAAGTATGGTCTGAGTAAACAGTTGGGAGAACTAGGTAGTACTGGCGTAAGTGTAGCCTCCACTTCCCAAAAGACATGTTCGCAAAAGAAAGTTTTCTTTTCTTCCTCTCGAGGCCATGAATCTACAAGTTAACGGTCGAAATTGTCTCGCACTAACTCGTCCAGACCCGCCTGATAAAGTTTGTGCTCAATGAACTGGTCCCTACAGAGGCTCGACAGGTCTATCGAATTGTGGTGAAGAGTTACACCTAGTTCTTCTGCTCTAGCCGATAGAATTGTCTTCATCAAGTCGATTTCGAACGCGCCACTTGTGTAGTATTTGCTCTCACTTCGTCATCGGTGCGTGTCCGTGATTTATTTCCCCATCCGGTAGTGTGATCTGGTGATCCGTACGCTCAGACTATACGGAAGCTCTGTAGCTTAGCCAGGACTGCACTCAGTGTGCAGTTCTCCACCAAGACAACACCTTCAAGCTCGTTCAAGAATTTTCTACTCCAGCATGACGCACCGCCAGTTTCTTCTAGTGGCGTCCATCGTTTACTTCTCTTTCGTCGTTGCGGTCGACCCAACCAAGATTTCTTCAGTGGCCTTGAGAGGACGAAGCCTCCAAACCACCCACGAAAACGATAAGCGAGTCAACATCCATGGCGTGCCAAGAATACTGGGGCGAAGGTGATAACGATATTAGAGGCGACTCTGTTATTCCCAGAGAGTTCGTGACAAATGGATGCAAAAATGATCGTACTTTCAATACAACTCATCTCCCCATACAAAACCCAAGATCGGCCATGGAGGTGCTCGCGACGGTCAATGGTATGGACATCTCGCCGCTGGACGAGCGCGCGTACGAGACCTTCGAGCTGAGCAATGCGCTGCAGGTGCTGGTGGTGTCGGACCCCAAGACGGAGAAGTCGGCGGCTGCGATGGACATCCATGTGGGCCACCAGAGCGACCCGGAGGAGCTGCCAGGCCTCGCGCACTTCTTGGAGCATATGCTGTTCCTTGGGACGGAAAAGTATCCGGACGAGAACAGCTACAAGAAGTTCCTCAGCGCCCACAGCGGACGCAGCAACGCGTCCACGTCGCAGATGCACACCAACTTCTACTTTGACTTGCTGAGTGAGCATCTACACGAAGCTTTGGATCGTTTTTCGCAGTTTTTCATCGCTCCTTTGTTCACTCCTGGGGCTACACAGCGAGAGATGAATGCTGTCAATTCCGAGAACGCCAAGAACTTGCAGAACGACCATAGAAGGCTGTATCAACTGCAGAAGGCGCTGTCCAATCCAGAGCATCCGTTCCACAAGTTTGGCACGGGCAATTTAGAGACACTGGGGACGATCCCCAGTGAGAATGGGATCGACGTGCGTGCTGCGTTGCTCGAGTTCTATGCCACGTACTACTCGGCCAGCATTATGAAGCTCGTGATCGTTGGAAAGGAAGATCTAGCCACACTTAAAAAGTGGGCCAAGGAAATGTTTTCGGAGATTAAGAACACGGGAAGGAGTTTCCCTACATTTGGAGATGCAGTGCCGTATGACGAGTCACGGTTGGCACGCTCGGTGCAGGTGGCTCCAGTGAAGGATCTCCGCGTGATCGACATCTCATGGCCATTGCCGTCGCTGCACTGGGACTTTTTGACAAAGCCCGCGAAGATCTTGGCGCATTTAATTGGTCACGAAGGCCCGGGCTCCATCTTGAGCTATCTGAAGGCGCAGAAGTGGGCGAATAGTTTGTCTGCGGGGCTCTTCAGAGACAACGAGGACTGGGGTCTGTTTTGTGTGAAAATCGATTCCACAGATAGCGGCATTGAGCAGGTCAATGACGTTGTCGAAGCAGTGTACCAAAATGTGCAGATTCTGCAACGGAATCCCCTTTGAGTCCTGGATCTTCCGCGAGACCCAGGACCTCGCGCTGCAAGATTTCCGCTTCAAGAGCAAGGAAAGTCCCATCCAGTACGCGAGCCACTTGGCTAATGTCATGCACCGCTACCCGCCGAAGTACATCCTATCGGGAGGGTATGTGCTTTACGAGTACGATGCTGCTAAGGTGCAGCAGGTTCTCGACTTGCTTACACCTCCGCGAATGCGACTCACGGTGGTAAGCAAAACATTTGAAGGTAAGACGCAACGTGTGGAGAAGTGGTATCAGACTCCGTACTCGGAGGGGCCTATTGATGAAGAATTGGTTCAACGGTGGTCTGCACCGCCTCCAAACGACGATCTGAAGTTGCCACACCGCAACGAGTTTATCTGTACGGACTTTAGAATTGTAACCCCTGCTGCTGCTTCCTCGTCACCAGGAAGCAGCGAAGATGGCGTGCCGGTAACGCCGCCACTACTGCTGCAGCAAGACGAGCAATGCCGCTTGTGGTTCAAACCCGATACGCAGTTCCGAAAGCCCAAGATGATGCTCCACTTCTTGATCTACACGCCGTCACTCTCTACGACGCCGTACCACGCAGTCCTCACCAGCCTTTTTGTGCGTTATCTCAAAGACAAACTCACCGAAGTCTCTTACGATGCTGAGCTCGCTGGAATGGAGTACGAAATCGCCTTCAGTTCACGTGCTGTAGAGCTGCACGTTGGCGGGTTTTCGCACAAGCTGTCCATCTTGCTATTCAAAGTGCTCCAAGAAATGCTAGAGATGACCAAGCCCGAGTACACCTTTGAGGAAGCTGTCTTTGAACGCGTAAAAGACCGGACGAAGCGCATGTACCAAAACTTCTTCTTGGAGGAACCTTACCAGCACGCAGTGCACGTGTGCAGTCAACTCCTGGAGGTTTCACGGTGGAGTGTTGATGAGAAAATCCGTGCTGTCGAGAACCTTACACTGGCCGACCTGGCTGGACATGCCCAGTTCATCTTCCAGCAGGTGTTTGTTGAGGGATTCTTTTACGGCAACCTCCAACAAAGCGCTGCCCTGCCTTTGATGCAGCAAGTAGTGCAGTTCTTTGGTTTTGATAGCGAAGACAGTGCCGGGGGCAGTTTCCCGCTTTTCCCGAGCCAAATGACCAAGCCACGCATCGTCCAACTCGCCGATGCTCGCGAGTACCGCTTCCAACATCGCGGATGGAACGCAGCCAACACCAACTCGGCGATCTGCTCGCTCTTTCAATTAGATTGCGAGACGGACGGCAGCACGATGGCTCTCCGTGCTCAACTCGAGCTCTTTGCGCACATCTTCAAGGAGCCCTGCTTCAACCAGCTTCGTACGCAGGAGCAGCTCGGGTACTTGGTCTTCTGGCATGATGCGCACCGAAGGTGTCGACTACTTCCGCGTGTTGATTCAGTCCGACGTGGCATCGCCTCAGCTTCTAGACCAACGTATCGAACAGTTCGTAGTAGGCTTCCGGTCCATCGTTGCGGAAATGCCAGCTGCGACTTGGCAGAAGCAGGTGAACGCTGTCGTCAAGGCGTTGCTGGAAAAGCCCAAGCACGAGCTCGAGGAGTCGATGCGCGCTTGGCGCGAGATCGCCAGCGAGACGTTTGTGTTCGATCGTCGGGAGCGTGTGGCCGCAGTGGTGGCGACCTTGCAGCCCCGAGACTTGCTCGCGTTCTTCGACACGTTCATCGGAGCAGACGGCGAGCGACGTAGCAAGTTGAACGTGTGTCTCTACGGCTCCAAACACCCGTTCCCAGAGCTCGCAGTAGATGAAAACGCAGTCTCCAGCACTGCCACGACCGCTTCGACGGGTTTGGCGGCCTCCATAATGCTGCAGCAGCAGTTCAACGACAAATCGTCGCCGTCAAACGAGGTCGAGATGATCAGCGACATTGTCGCCTTCAAGCAGAAGATGCCGCTGTTCCCTGAGCGCGCCAAAAACACCCCGGTGCAGCCAAGCTGTAGAGAACCCCGATGGTGGTCACTCCCAACCAGATTGTTGCCCTCGTTGAAGTGACCTGCAAAGACTGACGCTCTGCTGTCGCACATCATGTGAATCCCGTCGTGGCATTGTAAACCGATCTTTTGTCCATAAACTTCTTCCCGTACACATCTACACTTGGTTCCAGTATTCCATTATACCTATTCTTTTCGGGGGCGTTGGTGATGACGGCCTCCTACTCCGAGACGTTCCCCATGGCGGATCACGAGACCTCGCCCAGGCGCCGCACCGAGCCGAGCCACTCGCCGTCCTCCTCTCCGCGCGCAGTGGCTCCGCTGCCAACCTCCGCCTCCGAGAACGCGCTCGACATGCGCTCGTCCACCGCCACCGTCACGGCCGCGCCCGAGACAAGAGCCACGCTGCTCCCAGGCAGGCCAGTCCTGCACCCCAAAACTCCCAACGGCCGGCTGCGACCCCGTCCCGCTTCGACTATGGCGGCCAACCCGCCAGCTCCGACGTCCCCAGCACCGTCAAGCTGCTGAGCGAGCTGGAGCGGTCCTGGGCCATGTTTGCGGCCGACTGGAAGGTCGTGGACCTGTTTGCAGGCATGCAGATCTGGCAGGAGCTGCTGGCCGGGGAGACGGGGGTGGAGCCTCTCAATAACGTGCTGATCTCCACCAGCTCCGCTGCACTGGTGACGTTCCTGGCCGGACACATTGGCGGAGGAGGCTTCGTCGTCTCGGTGCTGCTGACGGTGCTGGTGGTGCTGGCGGCCTTGTACACGCTGTCCAACGGTCGAGCTAAAAGTGCTGTGCCTTGTTTCAAGACCTTGCAAGTGGTGGATGGCTCTCCGTCGGAGATATTCCTCTACTTGATGGGGATTAAGAATTATCCAGTATGGGACGCCAGCATCGAGAGAGCCGAGGTCGTGCATACTATTGACGACCACTCGGATATTATCCACATTGTCTACAGACCAGTGTGGATGTGGCCCATGTAAGTGCTGACAAATTGTTATTGTTTATGGGTTTATTGACCGTCTTTGTTGTAGTTGGTTGGCGCCACGAGATCTTTGTTTATTGCGATACTGGCGACGAGCTGAGGACGGGTCCTATGTCATCTGCTTGCAGAGTGCGCTGCATCCAGAGTGCCCACCCATGCACGGACTGGTGCGCGCCACGTGCAAGGGCGGCGGCTTCATCATTTCTCCGCGCGCTCTGAGTGTCACGCAAGGCGACGAACTGACGTCGATGGTGACCAATGTGGTGCACTTGGACCCACAGGGATGGGAGGGCAAGCTGCTGCAGCGGCTGAATATAATGCACTTGTACGTGCGCCCTCAGGTGCTTGCACTAACAGGCCTGCGAGATGTGATGGAAGCACGTAAATACGTCTGTCCGAACGTCCCAGAAGAGTTCACAGCAGCTCTTGCAGCCTCAACTGAGGAACAAGTGAATGCACCGGTAGGTCAGGACGTTGATGGTGCTATTGGAGCGACTGGAGACGCAGATGCACCAGTATCGGTGCTGGAGGATTTCCCTAGCAATGTACCGCGAGCCATGTGGGCCGAACCTGATGGCGCTGCGATGATGGTGCGTGGGCCAGACTACTTGACCGACCGACGCAAAATTCCTTCCCAGTCTCCGTACTTCCGCCTTGTGGGTATGGACCTGTACCAGTCGTCGGAATCTGTAGAGCATATCGCCTCGCGTCCTGACAATCCGGTGCAGCGTGAGCTGAAGCGCCATGAAGAGAAGGGCACGGAGATGCCGTTTACGTTCGTGATCAACTTCGTCGTGCCCGGGAACCCGCGCATTAACTTGGTGCTCTACTATCAGGTGCCGCACCCTTCCATTCTGACCGATGGATCCCCGTCATCCGAGCTCATGGCAGACTTCTTGGAAGGCTCCGATGAGTTCCGCAACGACCGATTCAAACTCATTCCGTGCATTGTGGAGGGCAGCTTTATCGTTCGTCAGGCTGTGGGCTCGACCCCAACTCTGATCGGCAACAAACTCCGACAGCCATACTTCCGCGGCAAGCAGTACTTTGAGCTGGACGTCGACATCGGATCGTCCGCAGTGGCCAACCGCGTGGTGGGATTGGTCTCCGGATACGCCAAGAAGCTGGTGATTGACTTGGGCTTCGTTCTGGAAGGCCAAAGTGTTGAGGAACTGCCTGAGCGGTTATTCGGCACGGTGCGTCTGGTGCATATCGACCTGGGCGTCGCCAAGAAGCTGACGTAACTTGTTGGGCACACCAACATCCCGAAGATATATAGACAAAAGCGACAGCATCAATTGGTTGTTTGGTTCAGGAAGAGAAGACTCTTACGAGATAGCATTAGTTAACATTCAGCCTAAAATGCTTAAGCCGTGGGCTGGTACACCGGGTCCACGGGGCGGGGGCAGCAACCGGGGCCGGAGGGGGCACGACGGGGGCCGTGGGCTCCACGTAGGGCTGGTACACCTCCTCCTTGGGCTCGAGGATCGTCACCACGTCGTCCAGAGCGCGCTTGGGGCCCTGCTTGCCCGTGGGGTCGTGCGGCAGCATGATGGACACCTTGACGCCGAGCACGCCCTGGCGCATCAGCACGTGGCGCACAGCCGTGTCCACGTACTCCTGCGAGGCGTTACCGGTCTTGACCATGTAGCCCTCGTTGAACTTCATGGCCTTGGCACGCTGAGCACGCAGCTTGCCGGACACGATGACCTGCACGCCTTTGGCGCCGGCCTCCATGACGAAACGCACGACCGAGTAGCAGGCACGACGCACGGCCAGGCCACCGAGCAGGCGGTACTTGAGGGACTCGGCCTGAGCCTGCGAGCACAGGCCGCGGTTGGCCACACGCTCGGCGTAGAGCTCCACGGCTCCGTCCGGGAAGTTGAAACGCTTCTGCACCACCGACGTCAGGGCGCGGATGCGCTGGCCCTTCTCGCCCAGAACCTCCTGGGTGCGGGTGGCGCGGATGATGATCTCAGTGCGCATGGGGGTGACGCGCACCTCGACTCCAGAGTAGCCATCGCCGTACAGCTCACGCTGCAGCAGCTCGTTGAGCTCGGCGTAGAAGACACCGTCGGCCACGAATTTGCGCTTCTTGGAGATGTTAGCAGCCATCTTCTCTCTTGAATATTCCTGAGTGAGGAAGACGGTGGGGACGAGGAGCGCCGAGCGCCAGCCAATCGATGTGGTTCTTGTAAAGAGTGAATTGATTTTCTTGTAGAGGGTATAACTATTTGGGTATGCATTTGGGCACTTATCGCAAGATGGAGACGAAGAGGCAGCGCATCGAGCACTTGATCGAGCGAGGAGACCAGCTAGCGGAAGAGCGACGGACGGGGAGTAAACGACGTATAGAGACAACGGAGGATGAGGCTATAGTGAGGCCGAAGAGATGCAAGTGGACGCAGACCCAGGACGACGAGCTGAAGAAGTTGGTGGCGGAAATGGGTAAAAACTGGAGCGAGATCGCCAAACACTTTCCAGGTCGAGACCGCAAGCGCTGTCGAGAGAGATTTATTAACCACTTGGAGTCTGAATTAAACCTTCCAATGTGGAGCAAGCAAGAGGACGAGAAGCTGCTGGGTTTGCAGCAGAAATGGGGCTGCAAGTGGGCCGACATGGCTCGACAGTTCAAGGGCAAAAGTCCGACGAGTCTCAGGAACAGATTTCTGCAGTTATCGAGACAACAAACTGCTAAGCAGCAGCAAATTCAGAGAAGAGCTCCTCCGCAGCGATGGTCGAAAGCTGAGCAGGACAAACTGACGAAGCTAGTGGAGACACACGGAGCAAGAAATTGGCTCTTCATCGCGTCGCAGCTGCCTGGCAGGACGGACTTGCAGTGTCTGCAGCAGTGGTATCGGACGCTGGATAACAAGATTGTAAAGGGCAAAGGGACGTGGACAGAGAAGGAGGATCGAGTTTTGGCTGCTAAAGTGAAGCAGATCGGTCGGAAGTGGACAGAAGTAGGTGGACGAGCAGGTTTCAATGGGGGAAGTTCACTTACTAGTATTATGCGCAGATTGCCGCCTTGCTGCCTGGTCGGATAGGAAAGCAATGCCGCGAACGGTATCTGAACCACTTAGACCCAGCACTTTCGAAGGTGAGCGAAGAGAAACGAGTGGCAACTGCAGAAAGCTCATTGTTTTCTGTCGTGATAGACGCCGTGGACAGCAGAAGAAGCACGTGTCTTGC
The DNA here is from genome assembly GCA_011947325.1 of Phytophthora macrochlamydospora. Classification (NCBI taxonomy): domain Eukaryota; phylum Oomycota; class Peronosporomycetes; order Peronosporales; family Peronosporaceae; genus Phytophthora; species Phytophthora macrochlamydospora. The sequence goes on along the minus strand of JAAVTH010000575.1, from coordinate 2,710 downwards.
TGGCGGCTCATGCAAAATACTCGACGCGATGGGGTTTGATTTCCAAAGAGCTGCCTGGTCGAAGCGAGAACGCGATCAAGAACTGGTGGTACGCATTTGAGCAGCAGCAATCCCTAGCATGTGGTCCAATCCAAGCCCGGGAATCGTAGCAGGTTTTCACATAACCGCTGAGTAAAATGAGAGCTTCACCAAGGTCGCCTCAGGTACGGTTGGAAGCCAAGCCGATGCATCATGGAAATACGGTGCGTATCCCGGTAACGTGGAGATCTGCGCCTACAGGAAGCTTTTCATCAGCAAAAGCCTTGTTTCGATAAAGTTGACGTGACTCAAAACTGCACGTCATATTTGGTTCCACCTACCCGTCACGACGTCGGACGCTGGGTTCCTCAACGAAGTGGAAGACGTTTTGAGGTAGTGCCGACCGGGTTGAGCGAGACTTGATCTCCAAAGGCTTCACAGGTGCATCCTGAAGGCCAACTTTCAAGTTAACAACTATCGTGACGTTACTTTTTCAGCAGTGATCGATACAGATCTCCCCAAATTCGTTCGAACAACGCATAACGACAAGCAATGTTGGACATGCTTGCTTGTACCAATGCTTGCCCATCTATCGTTTGAGTGAGAGATGCGAGACGAATGACTGGGAAGGACTCCTCCGCAACAGGTTTGGAAACCACTTGGTTCATTTTCGCTTCTGCTGCCCACCAATGACCCCGACTCGATACATCTTCGCGGATATTAGCGCTCTCAAGCGTGACATAGAGCTTCACATCCGCAACAGCGATGTTCCAGCAGAAATCCGGCAGCAACTATCTCCAGTGTACGCAAAGAAGTTAGCCGGAATACTATCCCGACAAGGCGAAGACTCTCGATTTTGGGGGATCTACAGCAAGGGGGAACTCGTCGGGAGCTTCCTAACTGCCGGGTGGGAATTGTCGGCAAGTGGTCTATCCAGCAATCATACACTGACGTGTTTGCTCCAAGCGAACTTGGCCAACGGCACCGCTGAAGGTGGGGAAAAGACTCTGGTAGTGGCGGGCGGGGAATACATTCCATTCTCGTTGGCGTTGTTCGACGTCTTGGAGGAATACCTTGCTCTTGACTGGCGTGTCGAGTTTGACTGCTTCAAGAAGGACGGTTGTGACGTTGCGAGGACGAGTAGCTTGGCTGCAAAGTATCCCACACGTTTTCAAAGCGTCTTCCTGGGGGAAGTGATTAAGGACGAGAATTTCCTTGCTATACAACAGCCCAGTAGTGGCTCACCTGGAAAGAAGATTGAGAACCATTCGTCGTCCAAAACTGCAGCAACTCCAGGAAGCTGTCGACGGACAAAAGCAGTCTGTCGACCGCCGCTTGAAGAAGATGCACGACCAGCTGGATCTGATTTCCAAGCAGAACGAAGAATTACTGCATCGACAGCAAAACACCGAGGAAGAAGTTGTTCGTGTCGCGTTGTGGGTTGGTGGTGGGATACTGATTGTGCTCCTGGTCGTTAGGTTTGTTGGCGGGATGTGTGGGCTGCTGCTGCAAAACGAGCCAAACTCCACCTAGCGAGCTCGACTTGTGTTCGGTCGGGCAGGCATTTGGTGGTAACAAGGCTTCGTGAGGATAAATTAGCTTGGCATCGATAATTCGTCTACTTTTCGTTCAGCAATGGCCTTGTTCACCGCCTCAGATTCCTCCTTCAAAATGATTGCTCTCATTGTCTTCATATTCGGCTCGGGCCGTCCATGCTGGAGACACCCCTTTGCCCGTGTGGAGTCTCACCAGCCCGTTGCAAGCAATATCTGGGCGTGCTGATCGGCTAGGGGTGCGGGCATACCAAATACAGCACGGGTACCGGTATCTTATTGAACAGTTGTTGGTGCATAATCGATGATCGCCATGTAGTACAATATATTATATATGCGGCAATCTCGATGATGCACTACGAAGCTATTGTGGCGCCTACCTGGGTCAGTTCGGAATTCGTCCTCCCGCTATCAAGACCATGCTTCGCAATTGCCTTAAACTAGTATTCCTGGTCATCTACCTCGCCCTCGTTGCTGCTGCTTCAACGCTAAATGAACAGCACTGATCGCAGCGACCCCGAAGAGAGAGGAAACATTCTTGGGCTGTCGTCATTGTCAAAATGAAGAGCGGCACAAAACGCCAAGACGGAAGCGAAGGCGAAGCAACTCATTGACGGCTGGATAACCCCTGCAGTAGCCCGACGTACGTTGAAGCTGCATCGAAAGTTTGGGAAAAGGCTTACCAACAGCAAGTACTACCCGTTTTACCTCGACATTTTGACCAAGTTCGTAAGCACCTTTGACGACTTAGCGGCAAAAGGTGTCTCTACATGGTACGTCTGGAAGGGACTTGGGCTTGACAAGATGCCAGTGCGTCGACTTGTTCACCCGACGAGTACAAGGTGTATGCCACGTATGCTGTCAAATACGATGAGAAAGCCCTCGAGGCAAACCGGAATGTTGCGCCAACTGATGAGGAGATTCTCACCGCAAACCACAACGAACTCATGACCAGGGTGGTGCTGTGGGCAGCGTACGACAGACCCGAAGAGTACGTTAAGATATCGCTGGGGATGGACAGGTATCCTATCAATCAGCTTTTCTTCAAGACCTTCTTTGAACAGCGCAGCAAATTCCGTGCTGAAAAACAAGCAAAAGGTTTGCTGTAATGTGCTTCTGGTGACGATACACATCTTCTG
>JAAVTH010000574.1:0-17243 GCA_011947325.1 Phytophthora macrochlamydospora | reverse complement strand
CTTAAAGTACTGCTTGACGCACTCCTCGAGCCTCCAGAACGCGCGCTCGCCAGTCCATTTGGCCTCGGGCTCTTGGCGGTTCACGTAGGCCGCCATCTCCCTCCAGACGCGGCTCTTGCCCTGCGATAGGTCGGCCCGACGCGCACAAAGTTGCCCTGCAGCTCCATCCACGCCACCATGGCATCATATTCGCGCCAGATCGACATGATGAATGTGATTGGCAGATAATATAAAGCATAGTGAGATCAAGTGAGCACCTTGAAGCGACGGGTAAATAAGAATGGAGGAAGTGCTGGTTGCTGTCGAGAGCTCCGATCCGCTGGTGGCGAGACTCGTTGCGTACTGCGATCAAGGTAATTGACTCGAACGACATTTGGCGATGCCCAGCAAAGTATAAACACTGTGATCGTTAGAGGAAGTCGAGTCGAAACTCAAGAAGTTTGTTCAGAGGTGAAGGAGCTATAGTGATCGTTGGCATCGCTTTCATTGCTTACCTTTGCATGTTGTCGACAGACACGCAGCAGCAATTACTGGGGAAGCATCTGATGAAGGACACAGTCACAAAGTACACGAATTGTTTCGCGTGAGTCCCTCCTTTTATTTGATCGTAAATTTGTGTGATTGCTTTGATATTGCCGCCTTGCGTAGAGCTACGAAGAGCTGTTTGAAGATGTCGTTGCAGACTTCCTCCAGCACGAGCAGGTGTGTTGAATACTACACTTCGACACGGCAACGGATCTGCCTCGTGCTTACTGTCGTGCTCGCCAGCTCTCGGCCGAGGAGTTTTTTTCGCACTGCCGGTCGCTGCAACGCAGTCCCAAACATGAAGACGCAACAGACAATTTGCAGTTGCTGCTATCGGCCTTGGACTTTGAAGCCTTCAGAGAGATGATGATCCAGGAAGCCACTCAGACGCAGGCTGCGGTCGAAGCTGCAGAATACATGGGACTGTGAGCATGTTGATGCAAATACAAGTTTGTTTTGAATATTATACCCAGTTAGCTGCGACGGAGAGCTTGCTACTGTAGCCTCCGTGCAAGTCATATACACGTACACAAAATGCACACTCAAGTGTTGGGGAAGAATTCGACCCCTTTGCAGGCGTGCGGGGCGCTCTGTACAGACCCCGCCGCAAAAGTCGGCGTCATTTCCAATGACAACGCCTTTAGAAGCCGTCCATGTTGGCGAGCTCTCGCTCGAGCAGTTCCTTATCGCTGCTCATGGTCAGTTCGTCCAACTCCATATCGTCCACGTTCATATCGGAAGGACGGATCTTTGGACTGCCATGGGTCAGACTGTGCTTACGCATTTGGTGCAGAGCAGGCAGCAAGTCGGAGCACTTGCGGGTAATGTGCTTTCGAGGTTCCTCCCTCCGTGTTGCTTACCGTCGAGGCACGTGTGGGGTCCATCCACGGATGGGACAAAATGCCCGACGCATCGAGACGCTTCATGCGGTCGACCGTCAGCAGCTCCGACACCAAGTCTTTGGCCTCATCGGACACTTCGTCCCAGTACGGCGCTTCGAATTTGTACTCGGCCTTCACGACCTTGTCCAATACAGTGGCGTGGTTGGACCCAGGGAATGGAGGGTAGCCACACAACAGGATGAAGAGAATCACGCCGAGGCTCCAGCAGTCCACCTCAGCGCCGTATGGCTCGCCCTGGACAACCTCGGGGCTACATAACCCGGAGTGCCACACGCCGTACCGCGTCGCGAGCCGTTCATTGGACGTGCAAAGCCAAAGTCGGCAATCATGACCTCTGCACCAGGTGCAGACGTCTTTAGCAAGATGTTCTCTGGCTTCAGGTCGCGGTGGACAATTCCACGAGAGTGGAGGTAGTCGATAGCGCTGGCGAGTTTCCGCATCAGCACGCGGGCATCTTCCTCTGTGTAGCTCTTTCGCTTGACGAGGTCGTCAAACAACTCGCCGCCAGTGCAAAGCGGAGTTACAATATAGTAGTAACGGTCCTCTTCGAAGTAGTCTAGCAGCGGCACAATGTTCGGGTGGTTGAGGCTCGACATGACCTCCACCTCTTGCTTCAGCGAGTGCACGTCCTGAGGCCCAAGACTCGCCTTGGCGATGCATTTCACCGCAACCTGCTTCCTGGTCTCGCGGTGGGTGGCAATGTGGACCACCGAGAAAGCTCCCGACCCGAGCTTCCGCCCAAGCTTGTAGAATCTGTGGAACGACTGCAAGTCGACATTGTTCAGGAACGGTTGCTGTCTCCTGATTCCACACTACCAGCCGAGTTTTGACGCGCTGCGTACGTCGTCGGGGCTCGTAGTGTGGGCGCCTGCATGTTGCTCGGCTCCTGGCCCGACGAAGCCATCTGCAATGCCTTCATAATCTGGGCGTACGCTGTCTTGACATGCTCCGTCCAGACATTCGGCGATTCCTCGAGTTTCACTTCTCCGGCCGTGGAGATGAGCTTTTTAACGTACCCACTGTTCGCACCGTCCACTACTTCGCCCAGGACTTGGTCCAAAATGTACACCATATCGTCCTCGCTCTTGCAGTCGTGCATGTCACGGATCAAGTTGGCTAGCACAGGAACTCCTGCTCGACAGTGCGTCCAGCATGAGCTGCGGGCGACATGACCGTCGGTGCACTGGAGACACATCCGTTATCAATCAACAGCCCGTTAGACCGTGAGGACGACGCGCTGTTGACGACTTTCTGTCCGTAGCGATAGTTGCTGTACTCGTTGTTGACAATGTAGTTGAGGATGCTGCGTCCAAGCTTAGCGGGGCTCTCTCCTTCGATCCAGCGCTGCAAGGCTCGGATCCATCTCTGTCGTTCCGTCTCCTTGCTCGCTTGCAAGTAGTAGAGCACTACGGGTCCGTCTTCCACGACGCAATGAGCGTCCAGATTGCTCTCCTTTCTATGCAGGCAGTGATCCCCCGCACCACTAAACGTAATGGTGCTTCTAGTGGTGGCGTCTCGTCCATTTCCCAGTAGTCCGAGCCGCCGAGACCTCTTCCTGGCCACCAGGATGAAGCAGAACGGATGGTGCTTGAAGGTGTCCGTGGCTTCCACGCGGACTGCGTCCGCCCTGCTCACCTCCATCTTCAGCAGTTTCTTCTCCAGCGTGGCCACGTCCTTCTGCATGTTGGCTGTGTACGGGTTCTTCCTGTAGACCTGTAGGGCGGCTCTATTGAGCACCAAGTGTCGAGGCAGCCAGGCCTTAAAGAATTGGCCTCTTTTGTTGAGCGCGCCGCTTAGAATGACCTCGTGAGCAGTCCCAGAGGGGCGGAGGGGCTTCCATTGCTGCTGAGTGCCGTGCGGACGCTCTCGATGGCGCCCAAGTGCTGAAAATTGGGTGCGGACGCCGGCGGCGGCGGCTGCCGGTGACGGCGACTGCGTCGACGCTCCGGGCCTTCCGAGCCGAGCTGCTTGCGGCGGATGTCGGCGTGCGCCTGCGTGGAGGTGTCTTCGACCCGCGTCTGCTGCAGCAGCAGCGTCGGGGCGCGTGGGCGCTCGCAGAAGGCGCCGCGTTCCGCTGCTTCATGGCGCCAGCGGACAATATGGAAAATGGCGGTTGGGGAGGAATAGGCTTTTTGCGACGAGGATTTTACGCGCGCTGATTGGCGGAGGCGAACGCAGAAAGGACTTTAAATCGTGGAATTCAGTGCCGGTTTTTCCTTCTGTGGTTTCTTGCGACGGATCGACGATGGCCGCTTTGGCGGTCGTTAACGGTGGGGGACAAGCAACGCATGCGAAGAGAAGACGCAAGACAGTGACCGGCGTCGCACGGGCGGCCACAAGGCTGACAGCACGACGAGGGAAGGCCAGAACGTGTCTGGCTGGCCATTTGGTTGACGCAGCGCAGGAGACAGCTGCAAATCCCCCACTTTCCCTGCAAGCGGTCCGACCTGCTGACTGATCCTGCAGGCCTCGAGAGCGGCATGCAATGCAGAGCCTGCCGGCGTCGAAAAGATCGTCAGTGGCGTGCGGATTTCTGAAGGCGAACCGAGTTTCCAACGGTCATCTGCGAATCTTTTAGCAGTGTGAAGATTTTCGACAGCAGTCATCGAGTTCTTGTCGGCGACCAGAACAATGAGGCCATCCTGGTTGACTGCCATCCTGGTTGACTGCCATCCTGGTTGACTGCCATCCTGGTTGACTGCCACTCTGGTTGACTGCCATCCTGGTTGATAAGGGACAGCTCGCTGTTGAGGGGTTCCATGATTAGCTTGCCTTCGTGATGATGCGGCTGTTGACTCGACCGCCGCGTGAGCCAGGTATAATCTCACTGTTTGTTCTTCGTGATCAAGGCTCGTGGAAAGACATGAAATGCCTTTGCAAGAGCCAAGGAACCAAGTAAGCTTGACGACACATTGAGCGGTTCAATGGCCGCCGGTGCGATGATCGACGGTTTTTGCTAAGTTTGCCCAAGTTTTACTAGCTGCCAGTCCAGGAACGGATCAATTCGCCAGTCATAGCTATCTCCGTTGTGGCGAACGCTGCCGTTTGAATTTCGATCGACACTAGGACTGGGATCACTAGTAACGTAATTACTAGGCCGTATGCCCTGTATCTTTCGCAGTCTTCTTCTAGATGAGAATGGCCGGCTCAATACAATTCTCTTCAGGCTGCGTGTTGTTCCTTTCGTTTACGACGATACTTGACGCTGCTAGATCAGGTTGATCCGTCCCCCAGGGCCCGGTACTTTTCAGCTCGAACCGGGGACTATCGCGTTAGAGTCGACCATTAAATTATCTGAGCCACTAGCCATTTCGACAAAATAACCGCTGACAGACAGCTTTGCCACCATAGCAACAAGGGGGGCATTGGTCGTGTTATGTTGACTTCTCGATGAGCGGATAACTACTATACTCGGTGCTAGCTACACTACTAATACAAAGCTAGTTGGAACCGGACTTATACAGGTAGGAGCACACCATTGCAACAAGCTTTACAGTACGCTGGTGCTGCCTGAATGATTGTGACCATTGATTATGACCCAACCATAAACACAGCAATCTGCAGCATCATACACGGACACTGATGCCGCTCTTGTTGGCCACGAATGGTCCAGTCCGTAATTCTCCTCCACACAGACAGCGTCTCGAAGCTCTTTTCAGGAATCTCCGACGCCATCATGACTTTTATCGCCATCTCTTCATGGCGATATCGAGCCTCCTCTTTGCTGTAGCTGCGGCGAGTTCAACCAACCCAACCGAAATTGCTTCGCCTGCGTTCACTAACGGACGCAACCTGCGAACCGTCGGTGAAAACGAGGAACGAGTCAACATCCCTGGCGTGTCATCTTATCTGGCAAGGCTTAGAGCGACTAAAGAAACAGCCAAGTGGAACCAAATCGACGACTGGTTCGACCGATACTGGACCCCGGCTCTAGTCAAGCGAGATTTAAAGTTGGGGAAAAAGTTTGGCAAGGAGCTGACGAAAGACAAGAACTACAAGTTCTACGAGCGGTTTCTGACCAAGTTTGAAGGCCGACTGGACGCGTTTGCAGAGAGAAACGTTCCGACAATCGAAATATGGAAGTATCTTGGGCTCCAGAATTTCAAAACGGTTGATGCCTTGATGGAGACGAAGGAGTTGAAGATGTACATCAACTACGTCAACAAGTTCGACGACAAGATGATAAAGGATGGAAAGGTTCTCCATCCAACTATTATCGACGTGCATTTTCCAGCTTCTCGAGCGGAGTTTGATGCGGCACATCGCATTCGAATCCACAGGAAAAGACCCGAGGAATACATCAAGGCTTCGTTGGGACAGTGAGTCGGCCGCACATGATGGATGAAGTGCGAGCCTGAGTCATACTGTCATGCAGCACGGCTGGGCATTCGAAACGATGGTAAATTAAGTGTACGTTGTATGGTACCGGCCACATACATGTGTAGTTGTAGATTGCGGTTGGTTGATGTTGAAGAGCAGTGCCAAAGGAACCAAGCCAACGGTCATCTGCGAATCTTTTAGCAGTGTGAAGATTTTCGACAGCAGTCATCGAGTTCTTGTCGGCGATCAGAACAATGAGGCCATCCTGGTTGACTGCCATCCTGGTTGACTGCCATCCTGGTTGATAAGGGACAGCTCGCTGTTGAGGGGTTCTGTCAGGCCGGGTGCGTGCAGGTCAGCACGCCCGGGCCAACTTCTTCCTGGCGTGCTGACCTGCACGCCAGCGGCCAAGTGCCACGGCCGCCGTGCGCCAGCCTGCCTTGTGAGGCCAGGAGCGCACGGCAGGCACTGCCACTTGAGTGCCGAGCACTCATCGGCAACTCTTAGGAAAACAAAGGAAAAGGAAACATTTTATATTTAGGTTTAGTATAGGCAGAAAAAGAAACTTACCCACCGCAAGAAGCGCCTCCATGGCATGCATGTCGTAGCTAGCAAAGAGAACATCACAAACATAGTTCAGTTTCCAATTTGCGTCGTCCCTCCACAGTATCCACATCAACGCTTACCTCGCCACCGCCGCCGCGTCCCGACATCTGGTAGCACGGGGGAGCGGTCGTCGCTGTCCATCGTCGTCGCTGTCCATCTCGGTCGTCGCTGTCCGCCGCAGATCTACGGGAGTTTTGGTGTGAGGGCTGAAGTGTTGCTCCCTGATTGGGTAACTGCCCCCATCCGCGTGGCTAGAACCGTAATTTTGGTTTCTGGTCGTCGCACGCTGATTGGCGCAAATCTGGCTGGTGGGCTTTGTGGTACTCTAGAGTGCTCCGCCACGGCTATTTGTGCTAGGCTATAAGTGTAATTACCGTTCTTCAACACCTGCCCCGTTATTTACCCTAAGTGTTCAATTTTGGACATAATTCTTAGGCTAACCGGTAAGTCAGGCGCGCTCTTGGTTTACTTGCCCAGCAACCTCTAAAAGTCTCGTTGTTTTGGCCCGATTGGGCTAGGTTATGACACGAGCTAAGCCGTCCGTTGTCCACGCTAGTGACAAGGACCCGAAGCTTGTCGGCTCGTTTCTACGCCGGTGGACGATCCGTTCCTCGCAGACAAGGCACGCAAGGACCTCTACAAGTCGATCGCCAAATCGGACCGGATTCTGAAGGCTCTGCTCAAGCACGTAAAAACGCACGAAAGTGAGCGTTCCTCCGAAAAGCGTCGTATTGCTGAGCTGTTAGTCAACACTCAGGCACAGCTGTTTCGCGCGAACCGTCTCGTCTCGCTGGGAATTCAGCGCGTGCTTCGAGAAATCGAACCGGACGAGCACCCGTACACGAAGCGCGGAGATCCGACCCGAAAGCAGCACAAGCGTCATCACAAGGACGCCGAGAGCTCTCCAGCTAAGTCAAAAAGGCTAAGACCACCTCGAAACCTTAGGGTTAGCATAGCTATTCCTTGTAACAGGTTTCTGTCGTAATCCATCACTTTACTCCACGTACCTTTCGAAGTTGATCGATTCTACAAGTATCAAGTATGGCAGACCCTGCACAGTTAATGCAGACGATGCTCGCCTCGATAGAGAAGCAGAACGAGCTTATTAAGCAGTTCACGGAGATGAAACAAATCTCGGAGCTTAAACTCGAAGGCATGAAGCTGCCCACGTACAAAGGCACTCTGGATGAGTCGTTTGAACTGTACAAGCAGAATATCGATCAATACTTCCAGGCAAAGGCTATCTCGTACAAAAACACCGACATAAAGGAGAGAATCTTGGCAATCATCGCTGGAACGTTAAAGCTTGGTGCCGCACACTGGTACATGGCTGAAAAGGGCACATTCTTAAGTGTTGACGACTTCTTCAAGAGGTTGGAAGCTGAGTTCGTACCCGAGGACATGCAAGAACGCCTGCGTGAGCAGATGAACGACCTAAAGGAGAAACAGTGCAAAGACTTGCCTGAGTATGTCAGCAAGTTCCGCGACCTAGTAACACAGGTTAAGAAGATGGAAGAACTCGACAAAATTAGTTACTTCCTACGTGGTCTATCATCCAGTATACGCGAAGAAGTTCAGTACAAACGCTGCGAGACGCTTGCAAAAGCTGTCACTACAGCGCTGGACTACGATCGGTCTCATCCTCGTCATAAACGTTCGGACGGATCCAAGTACCGTTCCTATGACCGTAAGCGTTCAAACGATGAAAACAATGATGGAGCTGAGCCGATGGAGATCGACAATGTGCATGTACCTTCGCGAGAAGAGTGCATACGCCGGAACCTATGCTTCAGGTGTGGAAGCGCTGCTCATAGGGCAAACCACTGTCCTATTCGATCGCAGCAGAGAGCCAGAAGAAACCCGCCGAGATACAACCGTTTTAACCAAACGCGTCGTCGCGGGCAGGCTCGGATGAACATGGTGAACCACATTGATGACAACTCGGAAACTGTTGTCCTGGGAGAATGTAACCATGAACGTAGCCGACATCCAAGAGCAAATGGATATGCTACAGGAGACGATCATACCATCCACTAGCGAAGTCGAGACAACTGCTATGACGGAAGAACCTGGTATGCAGGTATTGCAACCAGCGGAAGTACCTGGTGTGCGAGAATCGCAACCAGTGGAACAACCTGAAGTGCGCGAATCGCATTCAGAAGAGACAGAGTTGGTATTGCAAGGATCGCAACCAACAAGTACGTCCGAAAACCTGCGGGTTAATGCAGTAAAGTCTAGTTCGACTTCCAGTCTTTTCATTCGAAGAGGCAGAATCAACGGCAAAGATGTCCGAATCTTATTGGACACGGGAGCAAGTAAGAACATGATCAAGCCCGGTATAGCAACTACCATATTGGCTTTGCGGAAACTGCAAGCAACACGCTTTGATGGAACGATGACTCCTAAGCAGGATGTCAAACATGTTCAAGCTCCAGTGTCTATGGATGGATACTTCTTTCCTTCAATGGAGTGGAATGGAAACTACCAGACTCACACGATGTGATCTTTGGTAAACCATGGTTCCAGAAGTACAATCCGCAAGTGAACTGGCAAACGGAAGAGCTAGAATTACCCGAGCAGTTTCACTTCACGGATGTGGATGGCCCTCAGTTCAATCAGAACATGAAGGACGGAGACTATGAACAAGTCTTTCGTGTCAAGGTCAAGCTGGTAGCTGACATAGATTCAATTCCTGAACCCATCCGTAAGGTGGTTACGGAAGAGTTTGCAGATGTGTTCCCGGATAAGTTACCGGATACATTGCCTCCATCTCGAGAAGTAAACTTCGAGTTAACCATGAAAGAAGGAGCTAAGCCAAGCTCAAGAGCACCGTTTCGCTTGTCAAAAATGGAGCAAGATGCCCTCGAAGAGTTCGTACAGGAAAACTTACGCAAAGGATGGATTGAGTTGTCTAACTCTCCATGGGTCTCGAACATCTTCGCTATTCCAAAGAAGGATCCGGTAACGGGCATGTTTCCACGTAGAGCTGAATGGCTCCGTAGCGGTAACACGAAAATTCCGTTACGTTGGGTGATTGACTATCGATACGTCAACAACTTGACTTTGATCGCAAAAATTCCATTACCTATGATCGAAGAACTTTTTGATCGTATGGTAGGATGTGTCATCTATACGTTGATAGATCTTGCGCAAGGGTATCATCAAATGTTGGTGATTAAATCTAGTCGACCATACACTGCGTTTCGTACGCACAAGGAAACCTATCAATGGTGCGTTGCGCCTATGGGTATGGCTGGAATGCCAGGAACTTGGTCAAGACTTATGCGTACGCTCTTTGAGAAGTATGATTTTGTTGTCGTCTATCTTGATGACATATGCATCTTTTCCAAGAGCATGGAAGAGCATGTTGAGCATTTACGCACAGTCTGTTCCGTTCTCCGTCGTGAACGACTGTACGCGCATTTATCAAAGTGTTCATTTGGACAATCGGAAGTAGCCTTCCTTGGTCACATGGTATCGCAAGAAGGACTGAAAGTAGACCTCGCAAGACCGAAGCAATCGCGAAGTATCCAGCACCAACATCCCGTAAAGCTCTGTTGAGTTTCTTGGGACTGGCCGGGTACTATCGCAAGTTTATCTGCGATTTTGCAGAGATTGCACGTCCTCTACGAGCACTAACTAAAGCCGATACACCATGGACATGGAATGAAGAGCACGAAAATGCTTTTCTAGCGCTAAAGCTTGCACTTCAACAAGCCCCAACGTTGAAGTTGCCCGACTTCTCACGGCCGTTTGTCGTAACAACCGATGCATCTGGGTATTGCATGGGTGGAGTTCTGTCACAGAACTACGATGGTGCCGATCATCCGATCGCCTTCTTTTCCAAGAAGTTTGATGAACATGAACGTGCGTGGCCTACGCATGAGAAGGAGTTGCTCGCCATCAAAACAGCAACAGAGAAATGGAGACACTATCTACATGGACGTCCGTTTGATGTCTATACAGACAGTTCTGCATGTTCGTGGATGTTGCATCATCCTCGAGTGTCACCGAAGATGGCTCGCTTCTTAACTCACTTTTCCAACTTCACGTTCACGTTGCATCATGTACGTGGCAAAGCTAACGTGGTCGCTGATGCGTTATCACGACCTGCGGTGGAAGATCCGGACGAGCTCGAAGAGAAACCAGCTCCGTTACCTGAAGTCACTTACACAGTTCATGAATGTGATGACTCGTGTGCACAACGTGCGTCACCATTACATGAGAACATGGTTCAATCATCGGTGTTTCGTCACCTTTCGGTTGATGATTCGCACTCATTCTCGACGATGTCGACTTACGGGGAGAGTCGCCCGATTGGCGTCCCACAAGAACAAGTCAACAGCGTCGATTTCCACTTTGTGAGTCCCCATCTGTCCGACATGCAGAAAAGAGAGTTTAGTCGTGGATATGAGTCGGACGTTGCTTTCAAAGAGCAGTGGACTAACGGTGCTAATCCGAAAAGTTCGTGAAACACAACGGTCTTCTTCTTCAAGAGAAAGAAAGACAAAGTCTACCGTTTGTGTGTGCCTAAACGCAAACAGTTACGTACCAACATCATCACGGAATTTCATGATGGTAACACTTCGGCGCATCCAGGTAGTCGTCGCACCTACCTCAAGCTATCGCAATGGTATTGGTGGCCGACTATGGATCGTGACGTTCGTGAATACGTTCGTACCTGTGAGACCTGTGCAAGATGGAAGTCTAACAGTCAAAAGAAGCAAGGACTTCTTATGCCAATACCCATTCCTAAGGAATGTTGGGAAGTCATTTCAATGGACTTCATCACAGGATTACCTGCGTCGGAAGGATTCGATGCTATCTTTGTGGCTGTCGATAAACTATCGAAGCGCGCAAAGTATGCACCAACCTACACCACAGCTGATGCCCAAGACACAGCAAAAGTTTTCTTTGATGCTGTTGTCAGACACCATGGACTGCCAAAGGTAATCATCAGTGATCGTGACTCGAAGTTCAGGACTTCTGGAAGTCATTGATGCAGCTGATGGGCGTCAGCTTAGCATGACCACAGCTCACAGAGCTCAAGCAGGTGGTCAAACGGAACGTCAGAATCTAGTGTTAGAAGACGCACTGAGATGCATGGTGTCGTACCATGGCGACGATTGGGTAAAGCATCTCGAACAGTGGAGTATGCCCACTCAACACTCGTCAACGCATCAACAAAGCTTACTCCGTTCGAAGTAGACACAGGACGTAAAGTGTCGAACATAGTTGCTGAAGAAATGAGAGAGCTACTTCAGTCAGAGCAAGACGTAACGATTGCAGAATTCGCAAGAAATTTTGCAAAGGAACGACAAGAGATCGTGGAAGAAGCTCGCAAGAACTTGGAATACGCGCAAACAAAACAGAAAGAGTACTACGATCGCAAACGTCGTCAAGTCGACTTCAAAGAAGGAGACTTAGTGCTGCTCGATACGAAGAACCTACCGCTAAAGACAGTCAACAAGGATACAGAGCTAAAGAAAGCAAAACTAGCGGCTAAGAAGGTTGGACCTTTCGTGATCGAACGCATGATCAACGACAATGTCGCCAAGTTGATTCTTCCAAACTCCATGAAGAGACTCAACCCAACGTTCAACATCGAACTCTTGTCGCACTACAAAACCAATGTGTCGGACTTTCCAAATCGTCCGATACCGAAAGCGGTTCCTCTCATTCTCGATGATGAAACTGAAGAACAACTATTCCTGGTAGAGAAGTTGTTGAAGAACCGCACGAGACGCCGCAAGCGTCAATGGTTAGTTCAGTGGCATGGCATCCCTGAACACGAAGCGACCTGGGAAAACGAGAAAGACATCAAGCATGTTTCGCATTGGCAACAACTCCTTGAGGAATATCGGCGTCGCCAACGCGAACACAAGCAGGGGAGATGTCAGGCCGGGTGCGTGCAGGTCAGCACGCCCGGGCCAACTTCTTCCTGGCGTGCTGACCTGCACGCCAGCGGCAAGTGCCACGGCCGCCGTGCGCCAGCCTGCCTTGTGAGGCCAGGAGCGCACGGCAGGCACTGCCACTTGAGTGCCGAGCACTCATCGGCAACTCTTAGGAAAACAAAGGAAAAGGAAACATTTTATATTTAGGTTTAGTATAGGCAAAGAAAAAGAAACTTACCCACCATGGAGAAGCCCAAGAAGCGCCTCCATGGCATGCATGTCGTAGCTAGCAAAGAGAACATCACAAACATAGTTCAGTTTCCAATTTGCGTCGTCCCTCCACAGTATCCACATCAACGCTTACCTCGCCACCGCCGCCGCGTCCCGACAGGTTCCATGATTAGCTTGCCTTCGTGATGATGCGGCTGTTGGACTCGACCGCCGCGTGAGCCAGGTATAATCTCACTGTTTGTTCTTCAGATCAAGGCTCGTGGAAAGACATGAAATGCCTTTGCAAGAGCCAAGGAACCAAGTAAGCTTGACGACACATTGAGCGGTTCAATGGCCGCCGGTGCGATGATCGACGGTTTTTGCTAAGTTTGCCCAAGTTTTACTAGCTGCCAGTCCAGGAACGGATCAATTCGCCAGTCATAGCTATCTCCGTTGTGGCGAACGCTGCCGTTTGAATTTCGATCGACACTAGGACTGGGATCACTAGTAACGTAATTACTAGGCCGTATGCCCTGTATCTTTCGCAGTCTTCTTCTAGATGAGAATGGCCGGCTCAATACAATTCTCTTCAGGCTGCGTGTTGTTCCTTTCGTTTACGACGATACTTGACGCTGCTAGATCAGGTTGATCCGTCCCCCAGGGCCCGGTACTTTTCAGCTCGAACCGGGGACTATCGCGTTAGAGTCGACCATTAAATTATCTGAGCCACTAGCCATTTCGACAAAATAACCGCTGACAGACAGCTTTGCCACCATAGCAACAAGGGGGGCATTGGTCGTGTTATGTTGACTTCTCGATGAGCGGATAACTACTATACTCGGTGCTAGCTACACTACTAATACAAAGCTAGTTGGAACCGGACTTATACAGGTAGGAGCACACCATTGCAACAAGCTTTACAGTACGCTGGTGCTGCCTGAATGATTGTGACCATTGATTATGACCCAACCATAAACACAGCAATCTGCAGCATCATACACGGACACTGATGCCGCTCTTGTTGGCCACGAATGGTCCAGTCCGTAATTCTCCTCCACACAGACAGCGTCTCGAAGCTCTTTTCAGGAATCTCCGACGCCATCATGACTTTTATCGCCATCTCTTCATGGCGATATCGAGCCTCTTTGCTGTAGCTGCGGCGAGTTCAACCAACCCAACCGAAATTGCTTCGCCTGCGTTCACTAACGGACGCAACCTGCGAACCGTCGGTGAAAACGAGGAACGAGTCAACATCCCTGGCGTGTCATCTTATCTGGCAAGGCTTAGAGCGACTAAAGAAACAGCCAAGTGGAACCAAATCGACAACTGGTTCGACCGATACTGGACCCCGGCTCTAGTCAAGCGAGATTTAAAGTTGGGGAAAAAGTTTGGCAAGGAGCTGACGAAAGACAAGAACTACAAGTTCTACGAGCGGTTTCTGACCAAGTTTGAAGGCCGACTGGACGCGTTTGCAGAGAGAAACGTTCCGACAATCGAAATATGGAAGTATCTTGGGCTCCAGAATTTCAAAACGGTTGATGCCTTGATGGAGACGAAGGAGTTGAAGATGTACATCAACTACGTCAACAAGTTCGACGACAAGATGATAAAGGATGGAAAGGTTCTCCATCCAACTATTATCGACGTGCATTTTCCAGCTTCTCGAGCGGAGTTTGATGCGGCACATCGCATTCGAATCCACAGGAAAAGACCCGAGGAATACATCAAGGCTTCGTTGGGGACAGTGAGTCGGCCGCACATGATGGATGAAGTGCGAGCCTGAGTCATACTGTCATGCAGCACGGCTGGGCATTCGAAACGATGGTAAATTAAGTGTACGTTGTATGGTACCGGCCACATACATGTGTAGTTGTAGATTGCGGTTGGTTGATGTTGAAGAGCAGTGCCAAAGGAACCAAGCCAACGGTCATCTGCGAATCTTTTAGCAGTGTGAAGATTTTCGACAGCAGTCATCGAGTTCTTGTCGGCGATCAGAACAATGAGGCCATCCTGGTTGACTGCCATCCTGGTTGACTGCCATCCTGGTTGATAAGGGACAGCTCGCTGTTGAGGGGTTCCATGATTAGCTTGCCTTCGTGATGATGCGGCTGTTGGACTCGACCGCCGCGTGAGCCAGGTATAATCTCACTGTTTGTTCTTCAGATCAAGGCTCGTGGAAAGACATGAAATGCCTTTGCAAGAGCCAAGGAACCAAGTAAGCTTGACGACACATTGAGCGGTTCAATGCCGCCGGTGCGATGATCGACGGTTTTTGCTAAGTTTGCCCAAGTTTTACTAGCTGCCAGTCCAGGAACGGATCAATTCGCCAGTCATAGCTATCTCCGTTGTGGCGAACGCTGCCGTTTGAATTTCGATCGACACTAGGACTGGGATCACTAGTAACGTAATTACTAGGCCGTATGCCCTGTATCTTTCGCAGTCTTCTTCTAGATGAGAATGGCCGGCTCAATACAATTCTCTTCAGGCTGCGTGTTGTTCCTTTCGTTTACGACGATACTTGACGCTGCTAGATCAGGTTGATCCGTCCCCCAGGGCCCGGTACTTTTCAGCTCGAACCGGGGACTATCGCGTTAGAGTCGACCATTAAATTATCTGAGCCACTAGCCATTTCGACAAAATAACCGCTGACAGACAGCTTTGCCACCATAGCAACAAGGGGGGCATTGGTCGTGTTATGTTGACTTCTCGATGAGCGGATAACTACTATACTCGGTGCTAGCTACACTACTAATACAAAGCTAGTTGGAACCGGACTTATACAGGTAGGAGCACACCATTGCAACAAGCTTTACAGTACGCTGGTGCTGCCTGAATGATTGTGACCATTGATTATGACCCAACCATAAACACAGCAATCTGCAGCATCATACACGGACACTGATGCCGCTCTTGTTGGCCACGAATGGTCCAGTCCGTAATTTCTCCACACAGACAGCGTCTCGAAGCTCTTTTCAGGAATCTCCGACGCCATCATGACTTTTTATCGCCATCTCTTCATGGCGATATCGAGCCTCCTCTTTGCTGTAGCTGCGGCGAGTTCAACCAACCCAACCGAAATTGCTTCGCCTGCGTTCACTAACGGACGCAACCTGCGAACCGTCGGTGAAAACGAGGAACGAGTCAACATCCCTGGCGTGTCATCTTATCTGGCAAGGCTTAGAGCGACTAAAGAAACAGCCAAGTGGAACCAAATCGACGACTGGTTCGACCGATACTGGACCCCGGCTCTAGTCAAGCGAGATTTAAAGTTGGGGAAAAAGTTTGGCAAGGAGCTGACGAAAGACAAGAACTACAAGTTCTACGAGCGGTTTCTGACCAAGTTTGAAGGCCGACTGGACGCGTTTGCAGAGAGAAACGTTCCGACAATCGAAATATGGAAGTATCTTGGCTCCAGAATTTCAAAACGGTTGATGCCTTGATGGAGACGAAGGAGTTGAAGATGTACATCAACTACGTCAACAAGTTCGACGACAAGATGATAAAGGATGGAAAGGTTCTCCATCCAACTATTATCGACGTGCATTTTCCAGCTTCTCGAGCGGAGTTTGATGCGGCACATCGCATTCGAATCCACAGGAAAAGACCCGAGGAATACATCAAGGCTTCGTTGGGACAGTGAGTCGGCCGCACATGATGGATGAAGTGCGAGCCTGAGTCATACTGTCATGCAGCACGGCTGGGCATTCGAAACGATGGTAAATTAAGTGTACGTTGTATGGTACCGGCCACATACATGTGTAGTTGTAGATTGCGGTTGGTTGATGTTGAAGAGCAGTGCCAAAGGAACCAAGCCAACGGTCATCTGCGAATCTTTTAGCAGTGTGAAGATTTTCGACAGCAGTCATCGAGTTCTTGTCGGCGATCAGAACAATGAGGCCATCCTGGTTGACTGCCATCCTGGTTGACTGCCATCCTGGTTGATAAGGGACAGCTCGCTGTTGAGGGGTTCCATGATTAGCTTGCCTTCGTGATGATGCGGCTGTTGGACTCGACCGCCGCGTGAGCCAGGTATAATCTCACTGTTTGTTCTTGTGATCAAGGCTCGTGGAAAGACATGAAATGCCTTTGCAAGAGCCAAGGAACCAAGTAAGCTTGACGACACATTGAGCGGTTCAATGGCCGCCGGTGCGATGATCGACGGTTTTTGCTAAGTTTGCCCAAGTTTTACTAGCTGCCAGTCCAGGAACGGATCAATTCGCCAGTCATAGCTATCTCCGTTGTGGCGAACGCTGCCGTTTGAATTTCGATCGACACTAGGACTGGGATCACTAGTAACGTAATTACTAGGCCGTATGCCCTGTATCTTTCGCAGTCTTCTTCTAGATGAGAATGGCCGGCTCAATACAATTCTCTTCAGGCTGCGTGTTGTTCCTTTCTGTTTACGACGATACTTGACGCTGCTAGATCAGGTTGATCCGTCCCCCAGGGCCCGGTACTTTTCAGCTCGAACCGGGGACTATCGCGTTAGAGTCGACCATTAAATTATCTGAGCCACTAGCCATTTCGACAAAATAACCGCTGACAGACAGCTTTGCCACCATAGCAACAAGGGGGGCATTGGTCGTTATGTTGACTTTCGATGAGCGGATAACTACTATACTCGGTGCTAGCTACACTACTAATACAAAGCTAGTTGGAACCGGACTTATACAGGTAGGAGCACACCATTGCAACAAGCTTTACAGTACGCTGGTGCTGCCTGAATGATTGTGACCATTGATTATGACCCAACCATAAACACAGCAATCTGCAGCATCATACACGG
>JAAVTH010000573.1:0-56356 GCA_011947325.1 Phytophthora macrochlamydospora | reverse complement strand
TCGCGCCAGATCGACATGATGAATGTGATTGGCAGATAATATAAAGCATAGTGAGATCAAGTGAGCACCTTGAAGCGACGGGTAAATAAGAATGGAGGAAGTGCTGGTTGCTGTCGAGAGCTCCGATCCGCTGGTGGCGAGACTCGTTGCGTACTGCGATCAAGGTAATTGACTCGAACGACATTTGGCGATGCCCAGCAAAGTATAAACACTGTGATCGTTAGAGGAAGTCGAGTCGAAACTCAAGAAGTTTGTTCAGAGGTGAAGGAGCTATAGTGATCGTTGGCATCGCTTTCATTGCTTACCTTTGCATGTTGTCGACAGACACGCAGCAGCAATTACTGGGGAAGCATCTGATGAAGGACACAGTCACAAAGTACACGAATTGTTTCGCGTGAGTCCCTCCTTTTATTTGATCGTAAATTTGTGTGATTGCTTTGATATTGCCGCCTTGCGTAGAGCTACGAAGAGCTGTTTGAAGATGTCGTTGCAGACTTCCTCCAGCACGAGCAGGTGTGTTGAATACTACACTTCGACACGGCAACGGATCTGCCTCGTGCTTACTGTCGTGCTCGCCAGCTCTCGGCCGAGTTTTTCGCACTGCCGGTCGCTGCAACGCAGTCCCAAACATGAAGACGCAACAGACAATTTGCAGTTGCTGCTATCGGCCTTGGACTTTGAAGCCTTCAGAGAGATGATGATCCAGGAAGCCACTCAGACGCAGGCTGCGGTCGAAGCTGCAGAATACATGGGACTGTGAGCATGTTGATGCAAATACAAGTTTGTTTTGAATATTATACCCAGTTAGCTGCGACGGAGAGCTTGCTACTGTAGCCTCCGTGCAAGTCATATACACGTACACAAAATGCACACTCAAGTGTTGGGGAAGAATTCGACCCCTTTGCAGGCGTGCGGGGCGCTCTGTACAGACCCTGCCGCAAAGTCGGCGTCATTTCCAATGACAACGCCTTTAGAAGCCGTCCATGTTGGCGAGCTCTCGCTCGAGCAGTTCCTTATCGCTGCTCATGGTCAGTTCGTCCAACTCCATATCGTCCACGTTCATATCGGAAGGACGGATCTTTGGACTGCCATGGGTCAGACTGTGCTTACGCATTTGGTGCAGAGCAGGCAGCAAGTCGGAGCACTTGCGGGTAATGTGCTTTCGAGGTTCCTCTCCTCCGTGTTGCTTACCGTCGAGGCACGTGTGGGGTCCATCCACGGATGGGACAAAATGCCCGACGCATCGAGACGCTTCATGCGGTCGACCGTCAGCAGCTCCGACACCAAGTCTTTGGCCTCATCGGACACTTCGTCCCAGTACGGCGCTTCGAATTTGTACTCGGCCTTCACGACCTTGTCCAATACAGTGGCGTGGTTGGACCCAGGGAATGGAGGGTAGCCACACAACAGGATGAAGAGAATCACGCCGAGGCTCCAGCAGTCCACCTCAGCGCCGTATGGCTCGCCCTGGACAACCTCGGGGGCTACATAACCCGGAGTGCCACACGCCGTACCGCGTCGCGAGCCGTTCATTGGACGTGCAAAGCCAAAGTCGGCAATCATGACCTCTGCACCAGGTGCAGACGTCTTTAGCAAGATGTTCTCTGGCTTCAGGTCGCGGTGGACAATTCCACGAGAGTGGAGGTAGTCGATAGCGCTGGCGAGTTTCCGCATCAGCACGCGGGCATCTTCCTCTGTGTAGCTCTTTCGCTTGACGAGGTCGTCAAACAACTCGCCGCCAGTAAAGCGGAGTTACAATATAGTAGTAACGGTCCTCTTCGAAGTAGTCTAGCAGCGGCACAATGTTCGGGTGGTTGAGGCTCGACATGACCTCCACCTCTTGCTTCAGCGAGTGCACGTCCTGAGGCCCAAGACTCGCCTTGGCGATGCATTTCACCGCAACCTGCTTCCTGGTCTCGCGGTGGGTGGCAATGTGGACCACCGAGAAAGCTCCCGACCCGAGCTTCCGCCCAAGCTTGTAGAATCTGTGGAACGACTGCAAGTCGACATTGTTCAGGAACGGTTGCTGTCTCCTGATTCCACACTACCAGCCGAGTTTTGACGCGCTGCGTACGTCGTCGGGGCTCGTAGTGTGGGCGCCTGCATGTTGCTCGGCTCCTGGCCCGACGAAGCCATCTGCAATGCCTTCATAATCTGGGCGTACGCTGTCTTGACATGCTCCGTCCAGACATTCGGCGATTCCTCGAGTTTCACTTCTCCGGCCGTGGAGATGAGCTTTTTAACGTACCCACTGTTCGCACCGTCCACTACTTCGCCCAGGACTTGGTCCAAAATGTACACCATATCGTCCTCGCTCTTGCAGTCGTGCATGTCACGGATCAAGTTGGCTAGCACAGGAACTCCTGCTCGACAGTGCGTCCAGCATGAGCTGCGGGCGACATGACCGTCGGTGCACTGGAGACACATCCGTTATCAATCAACAGCCCGTTAGACCGTGAGGACGACGCGCTGTTGACGACTTTCTGTCCGTAGCGATAGTTGCTGTACTCGTTGTTGACAATGTAGTTGAGGATGCTGCGTCCAAGCTTAGCGGGGCTCTCTCCTTCGATCCAGCGCTGCAAGGCTCGGATCCATCTCTGTCGTTCCGTCTCCTTGCTCGCTTGCAAGTAGTAGAGCACTACGGGTCCGTCTTCCACGACGCAATGAGCGTCCAGATTGCTCTCCTTTCTATGCAGGCAGTGATCCCCCGCACCACTAAACGTAATGGTGCTTCTAGTGGTGGCGTCTCGTCCATTTCAGTAGTCCGAGCCGCCGAGACCTCTTCCTGGCCACCAGGATGAAGCAGAACGGATGGTGCTTGAAGGTGTCCGTGGCTTCCACGCGGACTGCGTCCGCCCTGCTCACCTCCATCTTCAGCAGTTTCTTCTCCAGCGTGGCCACGTCCTTCTGCATGTTGGCTGTGTACGGGTTCTTCCTGTAGACCTGTAGGGCGGCTCTATTGAGCACCAAGTGTCGAGGCAGCCAGGCCTTAAAGAATTGGCCTCTTTGTTGAGCGCGCCGCTTAGAATGACCTCGTGAGCAGTCCCAGAGGGGCGGAGGGGCTTCCATTGCTGCTGAGTGCCGTGCGGACGCTCTCGATGGCGCCCAAGTGCTGAAAATTGGGTGCGGACGCCGGCGGCGGCGGCTGCCGGTGACGGCGACTGCGTCGACGCTCCGGGCCTTCCGAGCCGAGCTGCTTGCGGCGGATGTCGGCGTGCGCCTGCGTGGAGGTGTCTTCGACCCGCGTCTGCTGCAGCAGCAGCGTCGGGGCGCGTGGGCGCTCGCAGAAGGCGCCGCGTTCCGCTGCTTCATGGCGCCAGCGGACAATATGGAAAATGGCGGTTGGGGAGGAATAGGCTTTTTGCGACGAGGATTTTACGCGCGCTGATTGGCGGAGGCGAACGCAGAAAGGACTTTAAATCGTGGAATTCAGTGCCGGTTTTTCCTTCTGTGGTTTCTTGCGACGGATCGACGATGGCCGCTTTGGCGGTCGTTAACGGTGGGGGGACAAGCAACGCATGCGAAGAGAAGACGCAAGACAGTGACCGGCGTCGCACGGGCGGCCACAAGGCTGACAGCACGACGAGGGAAGGCCAGAACGTGTCTGGCTGGCCATTTGGTTGACGCAGCGCAGGAGACAGCTGCAAATCCCCCACTTTCCCTGCAAGCGGTCCGACCTGCTGACTGATCCTGCAGGCCTCGAGAGCGGCATGCAATGCAGAGCCTGCCGGCGTCGAAAAGATCGTCAGTGGCGTGCGGATTTCTGAAGGCGAACCGAGTTTCCAACGGTCATCTGCGAATCTTTAGCAGTGTGAAGATTTTCGACAGCAGTCATCGAGTTCTTGTCGGCGACCAGAACAATGAGGCCATCCTGGTTGACTGCCATCCTGGTTGACTGCCATCCTGGTTGACTGCCATCCTGGTTGACTGCCACTCTGGTTGACTGCCATCCTGGTTGATAAGGGACAGCTCGCTGTTGAGGGGTTCCATGATTAGCTTGCCTTCGTGATGATGCGGCTGTTGGACTCGACCGCCGCGTGAGCCAGGTATAATCTCACTGTTTGTTCTTCGGATCAAGGCTCGTGGAAAGACATGAAATGCCTTTGCAAGAGCCAAGGAACCAAGTAAGCTTGACGACACATTGAGCGGTTCAATGGCCGCCGGTGCGATGATCGACGGTTTTTGCTAAGTTTGCCCAAGTTTTACTAGCTGCCAGTCCAGGAACGGATCAATTCGCCAGTCATAGCTATCTCCGTTGTGGCGAACGCTGCCGTTTGAATTTCGATCGACACTAGGACTGGGATCACTAGTAACGTAATTACTAGGCCGTATGCCCTGTATCTTTCGCAGTCTTCTTCTAGATGAGAATGGCCGGCTCAATACAATTCTCTTCAGGCTGCGTGTTGTTCCTTTCGTTTACGACGATACTTGACGCTGCTAGATCAGGTTGATCCGTCCCCCAGGGCCCGGTACTTTTCAGCTCGAACCGGGGACTATCGCGTTAGAGTCGACCATTAAATTATCTGAGCCACTAGCCATTTCGACAAAATAACCGCTGACAGACAGCTTTGCCACCATAGCAACAAGGGGGGCATTGGTCGTGTTATGTTGACTTCTCGATGAGCGGATAACTACTATACTCGGTGCTAGCTACACTACTAATACAAAGCTAGTTGGAACCGGACTTATACAGGTAGGAGCACACCATTGCAACAAGCTTTACAGTACGCTGGTGCTGCCTGAATGATTGTGACCATTGATTATGACCCAACCATAAACACAGCAATCTGCAGCATCATACACGGACACTGATGCCGCTCTTGTTGGCCACGAATGGTCCAGTCCGTAATTCTCCTCCACACAGACAGCGTCTCGAAGCTCTTTTCAGGAATCTCCGACGCCATCATGACTTTTATCGCCATCTCTTCATGGCGATATCGAGCCTCCTCTTTGCTGTAGCTGCGGCGAGTTCAACCAACCCAACCGAAATTGCTTCGCCTGCGTTCACTAACGGACGCAACCTGCGAACCGTCGGTGAAAACGAGGAACGAGTCAACATCCCTGGCGTGTCATCTTATCTGGCAAGGCTTAGAGCGACTAAAGAAACAGCCAAGTGGAACCAAATCGACGACTGGTTCGACCGATACTGGACCCCGGCTCTAGTCAAGCGAGATTTAAAGTTGGGGAAAAAGTTTGGCAAGGAGCTGACGAAAGACAAGAACTACAAGTTCTACGAGCGGTTTCTGACCAAGTTTGAAGGCCGACTGGACGCGTTTGCAGAGAGAAACGTTCCGACAATCGAAATATGGAAGTATCTTGGGCTCCAGAATTTCAAAACGGTTGATGCCTTGATGGAGACGAAGGAGTTGAAGATGTACATCAACTACGTCAACAAGTTCGACGACAAGATGATAAAGGATGGAAAGGTTCTCCATCCAACTATTATCGACGTGCATTTTCCAGCTTCTCGAGCGGAGTTTGATGCGGCACATCGCATTCGAATCCACAGGAAAAGACCCGAGGAATACATCAAGGCTTCGTTGGGACAGTGAGTCGGCCGCACATGATGGATGAAGTGCGAGCCTGAGTCATACTGTCATGCAGCACGGCTGGGCATTCGAAACGATGGTAAATTAAGTGTACGTTGTATGGTACCGGCCACATACATGTGTAGTTGTAGATTGCGGTTGGTTGATGTTGAAGAGCAGTGCCAAAGGAACCAAGCCAACGGTCATCTGCGAATCTTTTAGCAGTGTGAAGATTTTCGACAGCAGTCATCGAGTTCTTGTCGGCGATCAGAACAATGAGGCCATCCTGGTTGACTGCCATCCTGGTTGACTGCCATCCTGGTTGATAAGGGACAGCTCGCTGTTGAGGGGTTCTGTCAGGCCGGGTGCGTGCAGGTCAGCACGCCCGGGCCAACTTCTTCCTGGCGTGCTGACCTGCACGCCAGCGGCCAGTGCCACGGCCGCCGTGCGCCAGCCTGCCTTGTGAGGCCAGGAGCGCACGGCAGGCACTGCCACTTGAGTGCCGAGCACTCATCGGCAACTCTTAGGAAAACAAAGGAAAAGGAAACATTTTATATTTAGGTTTAGTATAGGCAAAGAAAAGAAACTTACCCACCATGGAGAAGCCCAAGAAGCGCCTCCATGGCATGCATGTCGTAGCTAGCAAAGAGAACATCACAAACATAGTTCAGTTTCCAATTTGCGTCGTCCCTCCACAGTATCCACATCAACGCTTACCTCGCCACCGCCGCCGCGTCCCGACATCTGGTAGCACGGGGGAGCGGTCGTCGCTGTCCATCGTCGTCGCTGTCCATCTCGGTCGTCGCTGTCCGCCGCAGATCTACGGGAGTTTTGGGTGTGAGGGCTGAAGTGTTGCTCCCTGATTGGGTAACTGCCCCCATCCGCGTGGCTAGAACCGTAATTTTGGTTTCTGGTCGTCGCACGCTGATTGGCGCAAATCTGGCTGGTGGGCTTTGTGGTACTCTAGAGTGCTCCGCCACGGCTATTTGTGCTAGGCTATAAGTGTAATTACCGTTCTTCAACACCTGCCCCGTTATTTACCCTAAGTGTTCAATTTTGGACATAATTCTTAGGCTAACCGGTAAGTCAGGCGCGCTCTTGGTTTACTTGCCCAGCAACCTCTAAAAGTCTCGTTGTTTTGGCCCGATTGGGCTAGGTTATGACACGAGCTAAGCCGTCCGTTGTCCACGCTAGTGACAAGGACCCGAAGCTTGTCGGCTCGTTTCTACGTCTTTCGGTGGACGATCCGTTCCTCGCAGACAAGGCACGCAAGGACCTCTACAAGTCGATCGCCAAATCGGACCGGATTCTGAAGGCTCTGCTCAAGCACGTAAAAACGCACGAAAGTGAGCGTTCCTCCGAAAAGCGTCGTATTGCTGAGCTGTTAGTCAACACTCAGGCACAGCTGTTTCGCGCGAACCGTCTCGTCTCGCTGGGAATTCAGCGCGTGCTTCGAGAAATCGAACCGGACGAGCACCCGTACACGAAGCGCGGAGATCCGACCCGAAAGCAGCACAAGCGTCATCACAAGGACGCCGAGAGCTCTCCAGCTAAGTCAAAAAGGCTAAGACCACCTCGAAACCTTAGGGTTAGCATAGCTATTCCTTGTAACAGGTTTCTGTCGTAATCCATCACTTTACTCCACGTACCTTTCGAAGTTGATCGATTCTACAAGTATCAAGTATGGCAGACCCTGCACAGTTAATGCAGACGATGCTCGCCTCGATAGAGAAGCAGAACGAGCTTATTAAGCAGTTCACGGAGATGAAACAAATCTCGGAGCTTAAACTCGAAGGCATGAAGCTGCCCACGTACAAAGGCACTCTGGATGAGTCGTTTGAACTGTACAAGCAGAATATCGATCAATACTTCCAGGCAAAGGCTATCTCGTACAAAAACACCGACATAAAGGAGAGAATCTTGGCAATCATCGCTGGAACGTTAAAGCTTGGTGCCGCACACTGGTACATGGCTGAAAAGGGCACATTCTTAAGTGTTGACGACTTCTTCAAGAGGTTGGAAGCTGAGTTCGTACCCGAGGACATGCAAGAACGCCTGCGTGAGCAGATGAACGACCTAAAGGAGAAACAGTGCAAAGACTTGCCTGAGTATGTCAGCAAGTTCCGCGACCTAGTAACACAGGTTAAGAAGATGGAAGAACTCGACAAAATTAGTTACTTCCTACGTGGTCTATCATCCAGTATACGCGAAGAAGTTCAGTACAAACGCTGCGAGACGCTTGCAAAGCTGTCACTACAGCGCTGGACTACGATCGGTCTCATCCTCGTCATAAACGTTCGGACGGATCCAAGTACCGTTCCTATGACCGTAAGCGTTCAAACGATGAAAACAATGATGGAGCTGAGCCGATGGAGATCGACAATGTGCATGTACCTTCGCGAGAAGAGTGCATACGCCGGAACCTATGCTTCAGGTGTGGAAGCGCTGCTCATAGGGCAAACCACTGTCCTATTCGATCGCAGCAGAGAGCCAGAAGAAACCCGCCGAGATACAACCGTTTTAACCAAACGCGTCGTCGCGGGCAGGCTCGGATGAACATGGTGAACCACATTGATGACAACTCGGAAACTGTTGTCCTGGAGAATGTAACCATGAACGTAGCCGACATCCAAGAGCAAATGGATATGCTACAGGAGACGATCATACCATCCACTAGCGAAGTCGAGACAACTGCTATGACGGAAGAACCTGGTATGCAGGTATTGCAACCAGCGGAAGTACCTGGTGTGCGAGAATCGCAACCAGTGGAACAACCTGAAGTGCGCGAATCGCATTCAGAAGAGACAGAGTTGGTATTGCAAGGATCGCAACCAACAAGTACGTCCGAAAACCTGCGGGTTAATGCAGTAAAGTCTAGTTCGACTTCCAGTCTTTTCATTCGAAGAGGCAGAATCAACGGCAAAGATGTCCGAATCTTATTGGACACGGGAGCAAGTAAGAACATGATCAAGCCCGGTATAGCAACTACCATATTGGCTTTGCGGAAACTGCAAGCAACACGCTTTGATGGAACGATGACTCCTAAGCAGGATGTCAAACATGTTCAAGCTCCAGTGTCTATGGATGGATACTTCTTTCCTTCAATGGAGTTTGTGGAATGGAAACTACCAGACTCACACGATGTGATCTTTGGTAAACCATGGTTCCAGAAGTACAATCCGCAAGTGAACTGGCAAACGGAAGAGCTAGAATTACCCGAGCAGTTTCACTTCACGGATGTGGATGGCCCTCAGTTCAATCAGAACATGAAGGACGGAGACTATGAACAAGTCTTTCGTGTCAAGGTCAAGCTGGTAGCTGACATAGATTCAATTCCTGAACCCATCCGTAAGGTGGTTACGGAAGAGTTTGCAGATGTGTTCCCGGATAAGTTACCGGATACATTGCCTCCATCTCGAGAAGTAAACTTCGAGTTAACCATGAAAGAAGGAGCTAAGCCAAGCTCAAGAGCACCGTTTCGCTTGTCAAAAATGGAGCAAGATGCCCTCGAAGAGTTCGTACAGGAAAACTTACGCAAAGGATGGATTGAGTTGTCTAACTCTCCATGGGTCTCGAACATCTTCGCTATTCCAAAGAAGGATCCGGTAACGGGCATGTTTCCACGTAGAGCTGAATGGCTCCGTAGCGGTAACACGAAAATTCCGTTACGTTGGGTGATTGACTATCGATACGTCAACAACTTGACTTTGATCGCAAAAATTCCATTACCTATGATCGAAGAACTTTTTGATCGTATGGTAGGATGTGTCATCTATACGTTGATAGATCTTGCGCAAGGGTATCATCAAATGTTGGTGATTAAATCTAGTCGACCATACACTGCGTTTCGTACGCACAAGGAAACCTATCAATGGTGCGTTGCGCCTATGGGTATGGCTGGAATGCCAGGAACTTGGTCAAGACTTATGCGTACGCTCTTTGAGAAGTATGATTTTGTTGTCGTCTATCTTGATGACATATGCATCTTTTCCAAGAGCATGGAAGAGCATGTTGAGCATTTACGCACAGTCTGTTCCGTTCTCCGTCGTGAACGACTGTACGCGCATTTATCAAAGTGTTCATTTGGACAATCGGAAGTAGCCTTCCTTGGTCACATGGTATCGCAAGAAGGACTGAAAGTAGACCCTCGCAAGACCGAAGCAATCGCGAAGTATCCAGCACCAACATCCCGTAAAGCTCTGTTGAGTTTCTTGGGACTGGCCGGGTACTATCGCAAGTTTATCTGCGATTTTGCAGAGATTGCACGTCCTCTACGAGCACTAACTAAAGCCGATACACCATGGACATGGAATGAAGAGCACGAAAATGCTTTTCTAGCGCTAAAGCTTGCACTTCAACAAGCCCCAACGTTGAAGTTGCCCGACTTCTCACGGCCGTTTGTCGTAACAACCGATGCATCTGGGTATTGCATGGGTGGAGTTCTGTCACAGAACTACGATGGTGCCGATCATCCGATCGCCTTTTCCAAGAAGTTTGATGAACATGAACGTGCGTGGCCTACGCATGAGAAGGAGTTGCTCGCCATCAAAACAGCAACAGAGAAATGGAGACACTATCTACATGGACGTCCGTTTGATGTCTATACAGACAGTTCTGCATGTTCGTGGATGTTGCATCATCCTCGAGTGTCACCGAAGATGGCTCGCTTCTTAACTCACTTTTCCAACTTCACGTTCACGTTGCATCATGTACGTGGCAAAGCTAACGTGGTCGCTGATGCGTTATCACGACCTGCGGTGGAAGATCCGGACGAGCTCGAAGAGAAACCAGCTCCGTTACCTGAAGTCACTTACACAGTTCATGAATGTGATGACTCGTGTGCACAACGTGCGTCACCATTACATGAGAACATGGTTCAATCATCGGTGTTTCGTCACCTTTCGGTTGATGATTCGCACTCATTCTCGACGATGTCGACTTACGGGGGAGAGTCGCCCGATTGGCGTCCCACAAGAACAAGTCAACAGCGTCGATTTCCACTTTGTGAGTCCCCATCTGTCCGACATGCAGAAAAGAGAGTTTAGTCGTGGATATGAGTCGGACGTTGCTTTCAAAGAGCAGTGGACTAACGGTGCTAATCCGAAAAGTTCGTGAAACACAACGGTCTTCTTCAAGAGAAAGAAAGACAAAGTCTACCGTTTGTGTGTGCCTAAACGCAAACAGTTACGTACCAACATCATCACGGAATTTCATGATGGTAACACTTCGGCGCATCCAGGTAGTCGTCGCACCTACCTCAAGCTATCGCAATGGTATTGGTGGCCGACTATGGATCGTGACGTTCGTGAATACGTTCGTACCTGTGAGACCTGTGCAAGATGGAAGTCTAACAGTCAAAAGAAGCAAGGACTTCTTATGCCAATACCCATTCCTAAGGAATGTTGGGAAGTCATTTCAATGGACTTCATCACAGGATTACCTGCGTCGGAAGGATTCGATGCTATCTTTGTGGCTGTCGATAAACTATCGAAGCGCGCAAAGTATGCACCAACCTACACCACAGCTGATGCCCAAGACACAGCAAAAGTTTTCTTTGATGCTGTTGTCAGACACCATGGACTGCCAAAGGTAATCATCAGTGATCGTGACTCGAAGTTCATTTCGGACTTCTGGAAGTCATTGATGCAGCTGATGGGCGTCAAGCTTAGCATGACCACAGCTCACAGAGCTCAAGCAGGTGGTCAAACGGAACGTCAGAATCTAGTGTTAGAAGACGCACTGAGATGCATGGTGTCGTACCATGGCGACGATTGGGTAAAGCATCTCGGAACAGTGGAGTATGCCCACTCAACACTCGTCAACGCATCAACAAAGCTTACTCCGTTCGAAGTAGACACAGGACGTAAAGTGTCGAACATAGTTGCTGAAGAAATGAGAGAGCTACTTCAGTCAGAGCAAGACGTAACGATTGCAGAATTCGCAAGAAATTTTGCAAAGGAACGACAAGAGATCGTGGAAGAAGCTCGCAAGAACTTGGAATACGCGCAAACAAAACAGAAAGAGTACTACGATCGCAAACGTCGTCAAGTCGACTTCAAAGAAGGAGACTTAGTGCTGCTCGATACGAAGAACCTACCGCTAAAGACAGTCAACAAGGATACAGAGCTAAAGAAAGCAAAACTAGCGGCTAAGAAGGTTGGACCTTTCGTGATCGAACGCATGATCAACGACAATGTCGCCAAGTTGATTCTTCCAAACTCCATGAAGAGACTCAACCCAACGTTCAACATCGAACTCTTGTCGCACTACAAAACCAATGTGTCGGACTTTCCAAATCGTCCGATACCGAAAGCGGTTCCTCTCATTCTCGATGATGAAACTGAAGAACAACTATTCCTGGTAGAGAAGTTGTTGAAGAACCGCACGAGACGCCGCAAGCGTCAATGGTTAGTTCAGTGGCATGGCATCCCTGAACACGAAGCGACCTGGGAAAACGAGAAAGACATCAAGCATGTTTCGCATTGGCAACAACTCCTTGAGGAATATCGGCGTCGCCAACGCGAACACAAGCAGGGGAGATGTCAGGCCGGGTGCGTGCAGGTCAGCACGCCCGGGCCAACTTCTTCCTGGCGTGCTGACCTGCACGCCAGCGGCCAAGTGCCACGGCCGCCGTGCGCCAGCCTGCCTTGTGAGGCCAGGAGCGCACGGCAGGCACTCGCCACTTGAGTGCCGAGCACTCATCGGCAACTCTTAGGAAAACAAAGGAAAAGGAAACATTTTATATTTAGGTTTAGTATAGGCAAAGAAAAAGAAACTTACCCACCATGGAGAAGCCCAAGAAGCGCCTCCATGGCATGCATGTCGTAGCTAGCAAAGAGAACATCACAAACATAGTTCAGTTTCCAATTTGCGTCGTCCCTCCACAGTATCCACATCAACGCTTACCTCGCCACCGCCGCCGCGTCCCGACAGGTTCCATGATTAGCTTGCCTTCGTGATGATGCGGCTGTTGGACTCGACCGCCGCGTGAGCCAGGTATAATCTCACTGTTTGTTCTTCGTGATCAAGGCTCGTGGAAAGACATGAAATGCCTTTGCAAGAGCCAAGGAACCAAGTAAGCTTGACGACACATTGAGCGGTTCAATGGCCGCCGGTGCGATGATCGACGGTTTTTGCTAAGTTTGCCCAAGTTTTACTAGCTGCCAGTCCAGGAACGGATCAATTCGCCAGTCATAGCTATCTCCGTTGTGGCGAACGCTGCCGTTTGAATTTCGATCGACACTAGGACTGGGATCACTAGTAACGTAATTACTAGGCCGTATGCCCTGTATCTTTCGCAGTCTTCTTCTAGATGAGAATGGCCGGCTCAATACAATTCTCTTCAGGCTGCGTGTTGTTCCTTTCGTTTACGACGATACTTGACGCTGCTAGATCAGGTTGATCCGTCCCCCAGGGCCCGGTACTTTTCAGCTCGAACCGGGGACTATCGCGTTAGAGTCGACCATTAAATTATCTGAGCCACTAGCCATTTCGACAAAATAACCGCTGACAGACAGCTTTGCCACCATAGCAACAAGGGGGGCATTGGTCGTGTTATGTTGACTTCTCGATGAGCGGATAACTACTATACTCGGTGCTAGCTACACTACTAATACAAAGCTAGTTGGAACCGGACTTATACAGGTAGGAGCACACCATTGCAACAAGCTTTACAGTACGCTGGTGCTGCCTGAATGATTGTGACCATTGATTATGACCCAACCATAAACACAGCAATCTGCAGCATCATACACGGACACTGATGCCGCTCTTGTTGGCCACGAATGGTCCAGTCCGTAATTCTCCTCCACACAGACAGCGTCTCGAAGCTCTTTTCAGGAATCTCCGACGCCATCATGACTTTTTATCGCCATCTCTTCATGGCGATATCGAGCCTCCTCTTTGCTGTAGCTGCGGCGAGTTCAACCAACCCAACCGAAATTGCTTCGCCTGCGTTCACTAACGGACGCAACCTGCGAACCGTCGGTGAAAACGAGGAACGAGTCAACATCCCTGGCGTGTCATCTTATCTGGCAAGGCTTAGAGCGACTAAAGAAACAGCCAAGTGGAACCAAATCGACAACTGGTTCGACCGATACTGGACCCCGGCTCTAGTCAAGCGAGATTTAAAGTTGGGGAAAAGTTTGGCAAGGAGCTGACGAAAGACAAGAACTACAAGTTCTACGAGCGGTTTCTGACCAAGTTTGAAGGCCGACTGGACGCGTTTGCAGAGAGAAACGTTCCGACAATCGAAATATGGAAGTATCTTGGGCTCCAGAATTTCAAAACGGTTGATGCCTTGATGGAGACGAAGGAGTTGAAGATGTACATCAACTACGTCAACAAGTTCGACGACAAGATGATAAAGGATGGAAAGGTTCTCCATCCAACTATTATCGACGTGCATTTTCCAGCTTCTCGAGCGGAGTTTGATGCGGCACATCGCATTCGAATCCACAGGAAAAGACCCGAGGAATACATCAAGGCTTCGTTGGGACAGTGAGTCGGCCGCACATGATGGATGAAGTGCGAGCCTGAGTCATACTGTCATGCAGCACGGCTGGGCATTCGAAACGATGGTAAATTAAGTGTACGTTGTATGGTACCGGCCACATACATGTGTAGTTGTAGATTGCGGTTGGTTGATGTTGAAGAGCAGTGCCAAAGGAACCAAGCCAACGGTCATCTGCGAATCTTTTAGCAGTGTGAAGATTTTCGACAGCAGTCATCGAGTTCTTGTCGGCGATCAGAACAATGAGGCCATCCTGGTTGACTGCCATCCTGGTTGACTGCCATCCTGGTTGATAAGGGACAGCTCGCTGTTGAGGGGTTCCATGATTAGCTTGCCTTCGTGATGATGCGGCTGTTGGACTCGACCGCCGCGTGAGCCAGGTATAATCTCACTGTTTGTTCTTCGTGATCAAGGCTCGTGGAAAGACATGAAATGCCTTTGCAAGAGCCAAGGAACCAAGTAAGCTTGACGACACATTGAGCGGTTCAATGGCCGCCGGTGCGATGATCGACGGTTTTTGCTAAGTTTGCCCAAGTTTTACTAGCTGCCAGTCCAGGAACGGATCAATTCGCCAGTCATAGCTATCTCCGTTGTGGCGAACGCTGCCGTTTGAATTTCGATCGACACTAGGACTGGGATCACTAGTAACGTAATTACTAGGCCGTATGCCCTGTATCTTTCGCAGTCTTCTTCTAGATGAGAATGGCCGGCTCAATACAATTCTCTTCAGGCTGCGTGTTGTTCCTTTCGTTTACGACGATACTTGACGCTGCTAGATCAGGTTGATCCGTCCCCCAGGGCCCGGTACTTTTCAGCTCGAACCGGGGACTATCGCGTTAGAGTCGACCATTAAATTATCTGAGCCACTAGCCATTTCGACAAAATAACCGCTGACAGACAGCTTTGCCACCATAGCAACAAGGGGGGCATTGGTCGTGTTATGTTGACTTCTCGATGAGCGGATAACTACTATACTCGGTGCTAGCTACACTACTAATACAAAGCTAGTTGGAACCGGACTTATACAGGTAGGAGCACACCATTGCAACAAGCTTTACAGTACGCTGGTGCTGCCTGAATGATTGTGACCATTGATTATGACCCAACCATAAACACAGCAATCTGCAGCATCATACACGGACACTGATGCCGCTCTTGTTGGCCACGAATGGTCCAGTCCGTAATTCTCCTCCACACAGACAGCGTCTCGAAGCTCTTTTCAGGAATCTCCGACGCCATCATGACTTTTTATCGCCATCTCTTCATGGCGATATCGAGCCTCCTCTTTGCTGTAGCTGCGGCGAGTTCAACCAACCCAACCGAAATTGCTTCGCCTGCGTTCACTAACGGACGCAACCTGCGAACCGTCGGTGAAAACGAGGAACGAGTCAACATCCCTGGCGTGTCATCTTATCTGGCAAGGCTTAGAGCGACTAAAGAAACAGCCAAGTGGAACCAAATCGACAACTGGTTCGACCGATACTGACCCCGGCTCTAGTCAAGCGAGATTTAAAGTTGGGGAAAAAGTTTGGCAAGGAGCTGACGAAAGACAAGAACTACAAGTTCTACGAGCGGTTTCTGACCAAGTTTGAAGGCCGACTGGACGCGTTTGCAGAGAGAAACGTTCCGACAATCGAAATATGGAAGTATCTTGGGCTCCAGAATTTCAAAACGGTTGATGCCTTGATGGAGACGAAGGAGTTGAAGATGTACATCAACTACGTCAACAAGTTCGACGACAAGATGATAAAGGATGGAAAGGTTCTCCATCCAACTATTATCGACGTGCATTTTCCAGCTTCTCGAGCGGAGTTTGATGCGGCACATCGCATTCGAATCCACAGGAAAAGACCCGAGGAATACATCAAGGCTTCGTTGGGACAGTGAGTCGGCCGCACATGATGGATGAAGTGCGAGCCTGAGTCATACTGTCATGCAGCACGGCTGGGCATTCGAAACGATGGTAAATTAAGTGTACGTTGTATGGTACCGGCCACATACATGTGTAGTTGTAGATTGCGGTTGGTTGATGTTGAAGAGCAGTGCCAAAGGAACCAAGCCAACGGTCATCTGCGAATCTTTAGCAGTGTGAAGATTTTCGACAGCAGTCATCGAGTTCTTGTCGGCGATCAGAACAATGAGGCCATCCTGGTTGACTGCCATCCTGGTTGACTGCCATCCTGGTTGATAAGGGACAGCTCGCTGTTGAGGGGTTCCATGATTAGCTTGCCTTCGTGATGATGCGGCTGTTGGACTCGACCGCCGCGTGAGCCAGGTATAATCTCACTGTTTGTTCTTCGTGATCAAGGCTCGTGGAAAGACATGAAATGCCTTTGCAAGAGCCAAGGAACCAAGTAAGCTTGACGACACATTGAGCGGTTCAATGGCCGCCGGTGCGATGATCGACGGTTTTTGCTAAGTTTGCCCAAGTTTTACTAGCTGCCAGTCCAGGAACGGATCAATTCGCCAGTCATAGCTATCTCCGTTGTGGCGAACGCTGCCGTTTGAATTTCGATCGACACTAGGACTGGGATCACTAGTAACGTAATTACTAGGCCGTATGCCCTGTATCTTTCGCAGTCTTCTTCTAGATGAGAATGGCCGGCTCAATACAATTCTCTTCAGGCTGCGTGTTGTTCCTTTCGTTTACGACGATACTTGACGCTGCTAGATCAGGTTGATCCGTCCCCCAGGGCCCGGTACTTTTCAGCTCGAACCGGGGACTATCGCGTTAGAGTCGACCATTAAATTATCTGAGCCACTAGCCATTTCGACAAAATAACCGCTGACAGACAGCTTTGCCACCATAGCAACAAGGGGGGCATTGGTCGTGTTATGTTGACTTCTCGATGAGCGGATAACTACTATACTCGGTGCTAGCTACACTACTAATACAAAGCTAGTTGGAACCGGACTTATACAGGTAGGAGCACACCATTGCAACAAGCTTTACAGTACGCTGGTGCTGCCTGAATGATTGTGACCATTGATTATGACCCAACCATAAACACAGCAATCTGCAGCATCATACACGGACACTGATGCCGCTCTTGTTGGCCACGAATGGTCCAGTCCGTAATTCTCCTCCACACAGACAGCGTCTCGAAGCTCTTTTCAGGAATCTCCGACGCCATCATGACTTTTTATCGCCATCTCTTCATGGCGATATCGAGCCTCCTCTTTGCTGTAGCTGCAGCGAGTTCAACCAACCCAACCGAAATTGCTTCGCCTGCGTTCACTAACGGACGCAACCTGCGAACCGTCGGTGAAAACGAGGAACGAGTCAACATCCCTGGCGTGTCATCTTATCTGGCAAGGCTTAGAGCGACTAAAGAAACAGCCAAGTGGAACCAAATCGACGACTGGTTCGACCGATACTGGACCCCGGCTCTAGTCAAGCGAGATTTAAAGTTGGGGAAAAAGTTTGGCAAGGAGCTGACGAAAGACAAGAACTACAAGTTCTACGAGCGGTTTCTGACCAAGTTTGAAGGCCGACTGGACGCGTTTGCAGAGAGAAACGTTCCGACAATCGAAATATGGAAGTATCTTGGGCTCCAGAATTTCAAAACGGTTGATGCCTTGATGGAGACGAAGGAGTTGAAGATGTACATCAACTACGTCAACAAGTTCGACGACAAGATGATAAAGGATGGAAAGGTTCTCCATCCAACTATTATCGACGTGCATTTTCCAGCTTCTCGAGCGGAGTTTGATGCGGCACATCGCATTCGAATCCACAGGAAAAGACCCGAGGAATACATCAAGGCTTCGTTGGGACAGTGAGTCGGCCGCACATGATGGATGAAGTGCGAGCCTGAGTCATACTGTCATGCAGCACGGCTGGGCATTCGAAACGATGGTAAATTAAGTGTACGTTGTATGGTACCGGCCACATACATGTGTAGTTGTAGATTGCGGTTGGTTGATGTTGAAGAGCAGTGCCAAAGGAACCAAGCCAACGGTCATCTGCGAATCTTTTAGCAGTGTGAAGATTTTCGACAGCAGTCATCGAGTTCTTGTCGGCGATCAGAACAATGAGGCCATCCTGGTTGACTGCCATCCTGGTTGACTGCCATCCTGGTTGATAAGGGACAGCCGCTGTTGAGGGGTTCCATGATTAGCTTGCCTTCGTGATGATGCGGCTGTTGGACTCGACCGCCGCGTGAGCCAGGTATAATCTCACTGTTTGTTCTTCGTGATCAAGGCTCGTGGAAAGACATGAAATGCCTTTGCAAGAGCCAAGGAACCAAGTAAGCTTGACGACACATTGAGCGGTTCAATGGCCGCCGGTGCGATGATCGACGGTTTTTGCTAAGTTTGCCCAAGTTTTACTAGCTGCCAGTCCAGGAACGGATCAATTCGCCAGTCATAGCTATCTCCGTTGTGGCGAACGCTGCCGTTTGAATTTCGATCGACACTAGGACTGGGATCACTAGTAACGTAATTACTAGGCCGTATGCCCTGTATCTTTCGCAGTCTTCTTCTAGATGAGAATGGCCGGCTCAATACAATTCTCTTCAGGCTGCGTGTTGTTCCTTTCGTTTACGACGATACTTGACGCTGCTAGATCAGGTTGATCCGTCCCCCAGGGCCCGGTACTTTTCAGCTCGAACCGGGGACTATCGCGTTAGAGTCGACCATTAAATTATCTGAGCCACTAGCCATTTCGACAAAATAACCGCTGACAGACAGCTTTGCCACCATAGCAACAAGGGGGGCATTGGTCGTGTTATGTTGACTTCTCGATGAGCGGATAACTACTATACTCGGTGCTAGCTACACTACTAATACAAAGCTAGTTGGAACCGGACTTATACAGGTAGGAGCACACCATTGCAACAAGCTTTACAGTACGCTGGTGCTGCCTGAATGATTGTGACCATTGATTATGACCCAACCATAAACACAGCAATCTGCAGCATCATACACGGA
The DNA here is from genome assembly GCA_011947325.1 of Phytophthora macrochlamydospora. NCBI lineage: Eukaryota > Oomycota > Peronosporomycetes > Peronosporales > Peronosporaceae > Phytophthora > Phytophthora macrochlamydospora. Next base: position 37,384 of record JAAVTH010000573.1, on the reverse strand, counting down.
CACTGATGCCGCTCTTGTTGGCCACGAATGGTCCAGTCCGTAATTCTCCTCCACACAGACAGCGTCTCGAAGCTCTTTTCAGGAATCTCCGACGCCATCATGACTTTTTATCGCCATCTCTTCATGGCGATATCGAGCCTCCTCTTTGCTGTAGCTGCAGCGAGTTCAACCAACCCAACCGAAATTGCTTCGCCTGCGTTCACTAACGGACGCAACCTGCGAACCGTCGGTGAAAACGAGGAACGAGTCAACATCCCTGGCGTGTCATCTTATCTGGCAAGGCTTAGAGCGACTAAAGAAACAGCCAAGTGGAACCAAATCGACGACTGGTTCGACCGATACTGGACCCCGGCTCTAGTCAAGCGAGATTTAAAGTTGGGGAAAAAGTTTGGCAAGGAGCTGACGAAAGACAAGAACTACAAGTTCTACGAGCGGTTTCTGACCAAGTTTGAAGGCCGACTGGACGCGTTTGCAGAGAGAAACGTTCCGACAATCGAAATATGGAAGTATCTTGGGCTCCAGAATTTCAAAACGGTTGATGCCTTGATGGAGACGAAGGAGTTGAAGATGTACATCAACTACGTCAACAAGTTCGACGACAAGATGATAAAGGATGGAAAGGTTCTCCATCCAACTATTATCGACGTGCATTTTCCAGCTTCTCGAGCGGAGTTTGATGCGGCACATCGCATTCGAATCCACAGGAAAAGACCCGAGGAATACATCAAGGCTTCGTTGGGACAGTGAGTCGGCCGCACATGATGGATGAAGTGCGAGCCTGAGTCATACTGTCATGCAGCACGGCTGGGCATTCGAAACGATGGTAAATTAAGTGTACGTTGTATGGTACCGGCCACATACATGTGTAGTTGTAGATTGCGGTTGGTTGATGTTGAAGAGCAGTGCCAAAGGAACCAAGCCAACGGTCATCTGCGAATCTTTTAGCAGTGTGAAGATTTTCGACAGCAGTCATCGAGTTCTTGTCGGCGATCAGAACAATGAGGCCATCCTGGTTGACTGCCATCCTGGTTGACTGCCATCCTGGTTGATAAGGGACAGCTCGCTGTTGAGGGGTTCCATGATTAGCTTGCCTTCGTGATGATGCGGCTGTTGGACTCGACCGCCGCGTGAGCCAGGTATAATCTCACTGTTTGTTCTTCGTGATCAAGGCTCGTGGAAAGACATGAAATGCCTTTGCAAGAGCCAAGGAACCAAGTAAGCTTGACGACACATTGAGCGGTTCAATGGCCGCCGGTGCGATGATCGACGGTTTTTGCTAAGTTTGCCCAAGTTTTACTAGCTGCCAGTCCAGGAACGGATCAATTCGCCAGTCATAGCTATCTCCGTTGTGGCGAACGCTGCCGTTTGAATTTCGATCGACACTAGGACTGGGATCACTAGTAACGTAATTACTAGGCCGTATGCCCTGTATCTTTCGCAGTCTTCTTCTAGATGAGAATGGCCGGCTCAATACAATTCTCTTCAGGCTGCGTGTTGTTCCTTTCGTTTACGACGATACTTGACGCTGCTAGATCAGGTTGATCCGTCCCCAGGGCCCGGTACTTTTCAGCTCGAACCGGGGACTATCGCGTTAGAGTCGACCATTAAATTATCTGAGCCACTAGCCATTTCGACAAAATAACCGCTGACAGACAGCTTTGCCACCATAGCAACAAGGGGGGCATTGGTCGTGTTATGTTGACTTCTCGATGAGCGGATAACTACTATACTCGGTGCTAGCTACACTACTAATACAAAGCTAGTTGGAACCGGACTTATACAGGTAGGAGCACACCATTGCAACAAGCTTTACAGTACGCTGGTGCTGCCTGAATGATTGTGACCATTGATTATGACCCAACCATAAACACAGCAATCTGCAGCATCTTAGACAACTACAAGAGACTTGCTGTCTGTCCGTTTGTCTGTCGGTCGGTCGGTCCGTCGCCGAGTTTCGATGGACAAGATCCGGCGCTGCCATTGGCTGCCGAGCGCCAGCGATGGCGGCGCCCATTCGCCGAAAAGAGTTTCGGCCAATCGCTGCCGAGCGGAGCGAAGGCGGCCCGAGAAAGTGGACCACACCAATTCGTACTTTACTGGAATAGTAGGGTGGTCCACACCAATAGTAGGGTGGTCCACACCAAACGTACTTAATGAAGAGGTCGATAGTAGTCCCCCTCCTCCTCCCCTCAACCAAAACCAAACGCGATGGAGCGTGGGAACGTTACCTGCGCTCGCTACCCTGCCGAATTGACGCGTGCGCCGCTCGACCTCGACGGCCTTGGCAACCAGTGCCTCCGCTGCGTTTGCTGCGAGGAGCTCCTCGAGTGGGACGCCTTCGAGAGGCCACGCGCCAGGAGTGCATCGCGGCGGTGTCGGGCGTGCGACGGCCAGCGCCGCTTCTGGCACAGCACCGCCGCCGAGCAGCCGCTGCCACGGTTGGACCGGCGGCAGGAGACCATGGCCCTGGTGGCAGTCACCATCGGCCCACCGCCGCTGCCGCCGCCACTACCACCTCGCGAAGCTCGCCACCGTCGTCGACGCCGCCGAGTCCGCCAGCGACAGACCGCGCGTCGCTGTCGCTACCATCAGGCGTAGCCTATTGGCTGTAAATAACCAACATCAATACACCCATTTTCAATTGGGTTAAATTTGTGTCATATTGTGAATTGATCCAAAAACAGTGGTAGAACGGCAACAGCGTAAAGTTCGGATAGGACCGTGATGACGATCGTGGTCGTGGTCGTTCCAGGTGATAGTCGTCCGTTGGCCGACCCGTGCGAGGAACCAAACGATGAGGATATCCTCTCTTTCTCTGATTTTGTGCTTGCCGTTACAGAGGGTCGGCATGAAAACCGCGCTGACCTTGGCAATGACTACATTAAGATTCCTGCTGATATGCTGATCCCGAATCCTCCTGTAGAAGACGACGAGGACGGGGAAATTTCTCCAGGGGCAATACCAAGGGGTATGACCCGCATCATTGACGCAATGTATGCCGACGTTGCCAATCCGGAGGTAGCGGCAGGTGATTATTTTGCCAGTCGGACGATTTTGACGACTACGAATGAGACGGTACGGAGAATCAACGAGGCAGTCGCAGCTCGACTTCCGGAGACAGCGCGGGAGTGTTTGTCGGTGGACTTGGTGGAGGATGATGACGGAACGTTTTTCGAGCAGGAGTTCCTCCACTCGGTGAACAGGAACGGGATTCCACCTCACAGACTACTGCTCAAGAAGGGCATCCCCATCATGATGATGAGAAATCTGAACCCGGATCTTGGACTGTGCAACGGAACGCGTCTACGAATCGTCGACTTGAAGGACCACGTCTTAGAGCAACAATTATGACTGGAGAACGAACAGGCCAAGAAGTACTCATCCCGAGAATTATGTTCGTGAGCGACGACGACAGCTCCGACTTCCCTTTCGGCTACGACGAAAGCAGTTCCCCGTGCAACCAGCATTCGCCATGACGATTAACACGGCCCAAGGTCAGACGGTGTTAAACTTGGGGCTGTACTTGGCTTCCCCGTGCTTTTCGCATGGCCAGTTGTATGTGGCGTTGTCTCGCGTGACGTCCCGAAGCAAGTTCAAGGCATTGATTGAGTATCCAGAGTTCGTAGACCCGGACGGAGGAGTGTACACAAGAAACATCGTTTACACGCAGATTTTCGATTAGGAGTCGAGGTGTATTTCTAGGCTAGATGTAGTAGTTTGCCACTACGAACTAGAACCTAGCTTTATGTTGGACAAATGACACTTGGCAGCTTTCATGAAACATTTTATTCGCCTGTATTATTTAGATTGCACTACTTAGTAGTTCGTGTAGAAAGCTGAATCATCCCGCCGGAGCGTAGCGGAGGCGGGCGGTCCACACAGCTGCATCCAACCATAACCCACCGCCGCGTAGCGGCGGCGCTCGGCTAGTCATACACGGACACTGATGCCGCTCTTGTTGGCCACGAATGGTCCAGTCCGTAATTCTCCTCCACACAGACAGCGTCTCGAAGCTCTTTTCAGGAATCTCCGACGCCATCATGACTTTTTATCGCCATCTCTTCATGGCGATATCGAGCCTCCTCTTTGCTGTAGCTGCGGCGAGTTCAACCAACCCAACCGAAATTGCTTCGCCTGCGTTCACTAACGGACGCAACCTGCGAACCGTCGGTGAAAACGAGGAACGAGTCAACATCCCTGGCGTGTCATCTTATCTGGCAAGGCTTAGAGCGACTAAAGAAACAGCCAAGTGGAACCAAATCGACGACTGGTTCGACCGATACTGGACCCCGGCTCTAGTCAAGCGAGATTTAAAGTTGGGGAAAAGTTTGGCAAGGAGCTGACGAAAGACAAGAACTACAAGTTCTACGAGCGGTTTCTGACCAAGTTTGAAGGCCGACTGGACGCGTTTGCAGAGAGAAACGTTCCGACAATCGAAATATGGAAGTATCTTGGGCTCCAGAATTTCAAAACGGTTGATGCCATGAAGGGGTCGAAAGAGTTGAATTAGGAATTAAAATGAGTTGATTAATAATTTAACGGATTTCTCGTCTAAGCTGCTTTATCTCGTAGCATCAGATTTATCGTTGAGGAATCCAAACGGTGTGTTGCTCTAGAGCGATAGCATCCGTATCTTTTGGCGGTTCGAAGCCCAATTGACGTATTATCGACAGTATTGCCGATTCGTCATAATGGAGTTCAGCTGCGTGTTGGTAGATGAATTGGCAGTGCATTTTGTAGGAGCACATCATCTGGAATGCTTGGAGTTTCGGTTGGGGCCTCTCTGAACAGAATGTCATTTCGTAGTCTCCATGTTGCATGGAATATGATCGCCGTGTGCACTCTCCATAGAAGAAGGAGTACCTTACCATTTTCTCGCCATCTTGTTCGCAGGTCTTGTGTTGTGGGGAAGAGCAGAAGCCGCCAAGTCAATCGAGTTCTGAACGCCCGACGCCAGGGCTTGTATACGTGTTCCCACATCGATGTAAGCGATGTGCACTTGAAGAAGCAATGTTGTACTGTTTCAATCGCTTGACACCCAGGGCGTACACATTGCTGAATTGTCGGGCTCAGTGATTTCAAGAAGTATAGCCTCGAACCGACGGTAATATCACCGCAATATAGTCGTAACATCACATCATGGGCCACTGGAAGTAGCAGTCCTCGCAGTGCTAGTACTTTTGACAGCGTTTGGTGAACACGTCGCCGTGGGCATCCCAAATCCTCAAGTGGATGGTGCTCCAGCGCAGGTGTTTGTTCAAGCAGCTTACCCCAGTCTTTTCCCATAGCTTTGGAAAGAATCGTACGCTTGGCGTAGTAATATTGGCACTGCTCACAGATAATCCGTGAATCGGAGGTGTGTTTGTTGCATTTGCCGCTTGGATCTCTCCTGGATGAGGTTGAGGTAGAATTCTTGACATGACTTCTCTCAACTGTCTGTAGAGACGAAAAATATCCGTAAGGACAACTTCAGATCCGAGTATCGGGTGAAGTGTTGAACATATTTTGGCGAAGAACGCGGCCGATGAAGGCCAGTAATGATTTTCATCCAGAAAATCGGCAAAACAGTCCAACTTTTTCTCCGCAAGTGCACGACACAAGCGGCCAAACTTGGTGGTACCTGACCCCAATGGCGTCGAAGTTTGTGTTAACTCTCTGGAGTGCCACAGATGGAATTCGGATGACTTATTCCACCATATTGGACTGTACAATGCATATTGCACTTTTTGAGTCTACTGACTTGTAGCGCCGATCGTTGTGGCCAATTTATTCTGTCCCAATCGCGCAGAGTTCGACGCCACCACAGTGGCATCATTGTTGCTCTCAACCCGCTGGTCGAAGTGGATCTTGAAACAAAAAGTCGCTGGATCGCGGCCTAGCGAATTCCCCATATCGTAGTTGGATTATATGCATCATTGGTCGATACCACACGTTGTCATCGCTGTCCGAGTTGGAACTGGTGGTCGCCACAAAATGCTGCAACTGCTGTAGGTGCTGGCGGCGAATCACTGTTGCTACATCAGGACTCCGATTCCGTCCATTTCTCGCGGTGTTGTCGCTAGTCCTTTTTGTACAATGCTCACGCCCGCTTTTCCGGCACTAATGCGATTGTATAGAACGTAACGGTTTATCATTCCTTGCCATCGCTTTATAAATCGTGTGGGAATTAGCATCGCAGTTGTGAAGTACCAAAGTATAGACAAAATCTCAACTTGAGCGATTAGTCTTCGACCAAGCAGAGTACGCGCTCGCCCTTTCCAGAGCTGCAAGCGTTTAATCATCTTTTGATCGAGCTGCGCCGCAAGTTTTTCAGATGTGTCCAAATTTCCAAAAGGTATACCAAGGTAGCGCGTTGTTTCGCCTCGTTTCAACGATCGAAGCGGCTCCAAACGTGGTGCTGGACACTTATTATTCAGACTCATCATGACGCTTTTGGTGTGGTTCAGCTGCGCTCCAGATCCCACGCAGTAGCAGTCTACGATCTTCAGTTGATCCACCAATTGTGCCTTCCCTTTTGAGAAGAGAACTGTGTCATCAGCAAAAACGCCACAGGAATCCGTAACGTCTCATTTACTTCGACGCCGAGATCTCGATTGGCTCGCAAGAGATTTCCCAGTGGTTCTAGTGAGAGTGCAAACAAAAATGGCGATAATGGATCCCCTTGTTTAACACCGCGTGCTGGAGATAGAGCATCTTGGGCCCACCCATTTATCATCAACGAACACTGTGTGTGTTCGTACATTAATTCGATCCACAAACGAAATCGCGGGCCAAGCCCTTGTCGTGTAAGCACGCGAAATAGGTATTGCCGATTTACTCGATCATACGCTTTCGCGAAATCCAGGAACGTGGCAATGCCTCGATGATTCTGGGACGTCATCAAATGTTGCAAGTCTCGCACCAAGAAAATTTGTTCGTGGATTGAGCGTCCAGGTATAAATCCTTATTGGTCAGGATGTACAACTTGGACATCAGAGGACGAAGTCGATTGACAAGTACTCGCGATAGAATTTTTACCTCCACCGGGGTCGAAAGAGTTGAAGATGTACACCAAGTACGTCAACCATTCGGCGAAAAGATGATCAGGGATGGAAAAGTTCTGAAGCCAGAACCTAAGGACGCGTACTCGCCAGTTTATCGACGGGAGTTTACTGCGGCACTTCGTATTCGAACCGAGATGAAAAGACCCGAGGAATACGGCAAGGTTTCGCTGGGACTGGCAGAAAACTGGGGAGATCTGACGAAGGACCTAAACTATCGGTTCTTTAAGAAGTATTTGGATGCTGTGGCTAAAGTATCTACTTGAGCTGTTAGAGCGGAGAGCAGGTTCGATAATGACAATGAACAGAGCGTTGTTTCACCCCTTTGAGTTCGCTAGCCGTTAGTGGCACGTGAATTTCTGAAGTCAAGCGGTCGTCTGCAAATCTTCCAGTAAACAGCCGAAGCACTGCCATCAAATTCTTGTCAACGACCAGGCCAACGACACCGGTTGCCGTCCTGGCTATTAATGATCGACGCTGTTGTTGTCAAGTTACAACAAATTCGTTCAAGCGTCCTTGGCTCTCGCAAAGGCACTGTACATGAGTCTTGATCACGAAAACAGACAGTGGTAGTACTTATCATACTGTCGAGTCCAACGACCGCACCACCTCGTAATCAAGTAAGCGTGCAGCTCACATTATTAGAGCTTATCGCGAATGCCCCACTTCATAAATTTACGGCACTGGACTGCAAAAAGACTACTGTACGCACAAATCGCTTCTGGAAAGGAAATTATCTCCAATTTACCGAAGAGCTGAAAACAATGACAAGGCATGACAAGACACCCCGCCGCTAGAACTGGAAACATCAACAATTCGTTTTTTTTTTTTTTTTTACCTATCCTCGCGTTCTTGACGCTAGTGACTTGGCGAACATTGATTATGACAACTGCAGGGACGGATGTTTGGCAAGTTCTTGCGTAATATGATACTGCGCTTGGCAGCCCCGCGACTAAAATCAACTTCAGTACTGACCGCAGACCAGGACGCCAAATCCCAATCGCTTCGGGTTATCCGGAATCACAATAATCTGCAGGGTAATACATGGAGGCTGAGAGCCGCCTATGTCAACCAGGGATGATGCAGTCCATAATTCTCCTTCACACAGACAGCGTCTCGAAGCTCTTTTCAGGAATCTCCGACGCCATCATGACTTTTTATCGCCATCTCTTCATGGCGATATCGAGCCTCCTCTTTGCTGTAGCTGCGGCGAGTTCAACCAACCCAACCGAAATTGCTTCGCCTGCGTTCACTAACGGACGCAACCTGCGAACTGTCGGTGAAAACGAGGAACGAGTCAACATCCCTGGCGTGTCATCTTATCTGGCAAGGCTTAGAGCGACTAAAGAAACAGCCAAGTGGAACCAAATCGACGACTGGTTCGACCGATACTGGACCCCGGCTCTAGTCAAGCGAGATTTAAAGTTGGGGAAAAAGTTTGGCAAGGAGCTGACGAAAGACAAGAACTTCAAATTTTACCAGCGGTTCCCTAACCCGTTTACGCCCGCTATCCGGGACGTGCTAGTAGCTACTCCTCCGAGGAGAGGACAGTAGGCACACACAGGACACTTACGGTGCAGTCTTCGTTCTCTGGAGCACAGGTGTGGATCGAATTGTGGAGTCGTTGGACGAGATTCGTTTGCGTCGACTTAAGCTGGAGGTTGCTACGCTTCCCTAAATTGCAAGACCTCCGTAGGAACTGGAGAAGTGGGCACATGGTTATTTTCACGGCGGATAGCTGTTGAAAATAGCTGTTTGGGATAAGAAGGAGAAACCAACGAAGGACACGTCGTAGGAGTAGCGTTAGTTTCATATTTGCTCGAGAGCTCATCGTCTAACCCTCCACGCCACACCCTGGCATCGGAGGTGCCGCTGCAATGAAGTCGTTTTCTGTGCCGACATCGGCACAAGCCCCAACTTCGACGACAAGAGACCGAAAAAGAACTGATACTTCGATGGAGGATCTACACAGCGATTGTGTTTCATGCAATATGGCGGCTCAGGAACGACATTCATTTCCAGGAAACGACAGCTGAAGTGCCAAATATTCTCAATCTGCTGAACACGTTCAAGATGCACTACCAATTCCTCTACCAACACGCACATGAGTTTCATTGCAACCGCGCTACTGTGGTCCGCGTGCTGCAACAACTTGGCTGCGATCCGCCAGAAAATAATATCCCGGAACCCATGCACCACATGTGGACGACACGAACGTAACTCTCACGGATAGATATCTTATTCACCTTAAGACGAGAAATCCGCTAAACAGTTAATCAATTCAATTTCCTCCTCCTCTGACCTTCGCGGCATAGAGAAGGTAAATAAAATACTCGTCCGAGGAATGCAAGAACGAGTAAGGCATTTTGTCGAGCCCAAGCCTTGTGTAGACATCGTAGGTCGAAACCTTTCGGGTCACCATTTTGTCCAAAGCGCCTGTATACAGTCCCAGGTACTGTTTGTAGTACTTGTATTTCTTGCTTTTCGTGAGCTTCCCGCCAAATTTGCCATCCAGCTTTAAGTTTCTCTTGAAATCGATCGGACTCACAGATTGATAGAACGCTTCGCGGATTTTTTCTGCATGGAGTTTTCCTTGAGCTGCTTGACACGTTGTACTTTCGAAATAATCTCCGACACGCCTGGGAAGTAGCGCTCGTCCGAGGTGGTGTCGCTACCGGTTCGCAGATTTCGACCGCGACCAAGAGAATCATTCGTCTTGACGGCAGCATACGCTGATATCTTGCTTGGGTTAGTCGGATCTGCCTCAACGACAGAAGTGACCCCGGCGAAGTAGAGCATGGTCGTCACGAGTAGAAGACGCAGTGGGGGCATGGCTTTGCGCTAGGAAACGCTAGGAGCTGTTGTTTGGGGTGGATGGCGAATCTTGAAGTGATACGTTCCCCGCTATGTAAAGCTAAGGACCAACCCTTTTAGGCCCCCACAGCTTCGTGTGTATTACGAGCAGATATCCCGTCATCAACTGATCGATTTGTGAGTTGTGAGCGAAACGAGATGGGAAGAGAAGAGAGCTTCAGTTTTTGAAATGATGGAACTCTCGATCTCTTTAGGCAGGGTCTCTTCGTTCAATGGGGCAAAGATAAACTGCTTTGTTTTCTTTAACTTCCTGTTTTAACTTCTCAACCTGTGGACACGTATAGCCATTTGACGGTTTATAGTAGCTAGTGCATGAAGGTTCCTGGTGGTTGAGGCGACGATGGGAGGCAATAGAGCGAGCACGGCGGGAGCCGGAGACATCGCAACATTTGGGCGGGTCGAGGGGATCTGAAGACCGGGCAGTCTCCGTTCCCCGACCAGCAAACTCGAAATGCCTCCCCATCTTGTTTATTCTCACAGTTTGCAAATCTCGCGATTGATGATGGGACAGCTGCTCGCAATACGATGGCATCACCAAAACACCAAATGCGAGTGCAAGTGGCCAGCCACAGCTAAAAAAGTGATGAGAAGACGGCCGCAGTGCATTTTAGTGACGGATTTGTCAGGCATTATAATGGACTGGGGTAGAAAGTAAAGCCCTAGTTCTCCAGGAAGCCACGGAACCGGAACCGGCCTTCTTCCCTCGCCAATAGGGTGAAGTTACCTGCTTCGCGAAATGCTACCTCAAATCAATCAAGAGAGGTGCAAATCAACCAAGAGAGCAGCGTCGAGGTGGCGCATTATCAAAACGTACGGTTCAATGGTCAAGGCACATTTCTCCCTCCCTGTCTTGGCCGGAAAACTACTCGTTCATTTGCGATTTCATTTCAAGCCTTGAGTCGCCCGCGAAATCCAACAAGAACATGCGCTTCTCTAGCGTTTCGCTCGTCTTCACCACAGTCCTGTTGTCGAACTGCAGCGCCTACCACGAGTCGAATACCAAGATCATTTCGTCGGACACCCAGGGTGCCAAACCCTCACTTGTCGCTTTCATTGACAACAAGAACGCACGGTTTCTGAGGACCGTCGACAAGGTGGAAGAAGAAGACGCGGAAGACACCAAATCCGCTGACGACGACGAAGAGCGGACGAACCCACTTTGGCTGGTCAAGTTTGCTTTGTGGAAAATGGTAGGAAAAACTCCAGCCAAAATCAACGAGAAGTTGGGTCTTGCTGGTCTGTCGGGCGATAAAATGATGGTCCACAAGAACTACGAGAAAGCCAAGGCGTATCTACAATACTATGACAAGGGGCCGTTAACATACCCATAGGTGGCAAGTCGTTAGCTGGTGAGCTCCGCCAGCATCGTCATCGTCGGTTTGCCCCATTTCCATGAGAATGAAAACGCCCGGGATCACTTTACCATCTTCAGCTCCGTTGCATTTCTTGAAAGTCGATGTCGTGAAAAGTACTACGCAGCCGGCTTCGATAGGTTGGATAGTCAAAATGCGAAAGCAAACTTCTGATGTTGAGTTGGCTCAGATTCGTTTGACAAAGCGCATCGCTTTAACCTTGAGCCCCGGCCATAGTTTGTTCATTTTTATTTTCTATCTTGCGATCATCCTCACGAGTGCTTCCAGTCAATTCACGTTTGAGGTTCTTTGGATAGAGGCATCAGGTTTTGTTTTCAAATCTGCGCACTCAGCAGCTTCAGCACGATGTAATTTCATTTTCTCGATCAACCTGACGCACTCTAGGTTGCAAGAGACTATTTACGCGGCGACAAGTTATATTTCTCCTTGCGGAACTGAGTACGCTGTTTCTCGAACGACATTAAAGCAGCTCGTTCTTCTTGCACTCGCTGTAATTCGCCACTTCCCAGCTGGTTGTCCTCGTGCTGCTCATGCTTGCCATTCGTCGAATGCTCATAAAAGTCGTCCAGCAGTTGGTAGTCCAGCATCAACTTTGACCGTTCGCGCTGCAGGAAGTATGTTCACGCTCTGCCCGTCGTTTGCTGTTGACCTGCTTGCGTTATCGAGTTGTGTGGGCAAAGCGGTGGCGATGTACTTCTGCTTCTTGATGATGCTGTAGTTTGGGCCAAGATTGGCGTGAGTTACACAGTTTTTGGCAGGCTTCCAGTAGAATCGATTGTGAAAACAAATAGAGCTATGGGTCGGATTTGCTTGGGACTGAATATATTGTCATAGAGAATCAAACTTTTACATGCACCTAGCTCAACAATGATGTAGCTTTTGCCGTTAGACGTCAGCAATTTGCTTTTACTCGATATGCTAAAACATTTCCTGTAAAAAAAATTGTTACGATGGCAGCGATCGTTGTTTGTCATTAAAACTTCACTGTCTTTTGAACAGGATATAACACTTTCTCAGCTCGTTGCTACAGTAGAATCACTTCCGACGACCAATTCTACTGGCGGCGTAGGAGTTGGTACCATGGCAGGGTATTCTTGCTGCTCTTGGAGGGTCCGTTAACTAGGCCACCGTCCGGAGTTGGCGCAGGTGCGTAGCGCTATCGAGTCCCATCGGTCCATCCATCGGTGGAAGCTCCATTGGAGGGTATTCAGCTGCGACAGAGCTGGCGGCCATCGAGACGATCACTATGCATGTGAAAAACTTGTAAAGATTCATCTTGGCTTGGAACTTGGAGCTTGTGTCGGTGCCGAAGGTGAAATTGAAGAGTGATCTCTCTGCCGGAAACAGTTTCCTGGTGTAGCGACGTGATTATGTATCCGCGTTTCCCCATCTCTTAATGTCGCTTGTGCAGTAAACTACTGTAGCATCGCACCCTTCACGTCATTCAATGATTATTGTCAAATTCACCTGCATCGGCAGCATCTTCCACTACTACTACCGGTAGTTGTGACAATCTTCTTTACTGGAATTTCTGCTACTGAGCGTTTACCAGTCAACATTTCAACAACTGATCGGCCTTTCGACGTCGCTATGACCCCTACATGTCGACATTTGAGAGACCACAGCGCAAAACGACTCGGAAGACAGGATTCTGTCGTCATACCTAGAATGCTTCCGTTGCCCCACATTTTCTTCTTCAGATTTATAAGTTTAAGATACTTCTAGCCCCACAATATAAAGCATAAAGTTCCATACTATAGCAGCCGCCATGGAAGGAAGCCACCGCAATGGAAGCTGCCTGCCGCCAGTGCTTGACGGACTCTGCTTCCATCGCTCAGTTCGCCATTTGCTCGCTCAAGCCCAAGCTCCGAGCATCGACTGCGCAATGCACGACGTGTGCATCTGGCGACGAAGACCACCGGAGGCCATGCTGCCAGAGGTCCCCTTGAGCCCGTGCTTGAGGGTGGACCTCCTTGTGTCCAAGCCCCGTGGCTTCTCAAGTGTCGTATGAAGCTCAGCGATCAAGCTCAAGTGACCCCTCTCAACTCCCAAGGCAAGGTGAAAATCAAGCAGAAGCGTCTACGCGACGGCGTACCAGCTGTAGAAACAGTTAATCCTTGGTACAGCCGTCATGACGAAGGCTTTTCCTCCGGCGTGGCGCCTTGAAAAACCACAAGTGTCCTGTGTGTGCCCGCGGGTGGCATCGGGATAGCCGGTGGTCTCCGGCATTAACCTGCTGATGCTGTAGGAAGGGGGTAGCTACTAGCACGTCCCGGATAGCGGGGTAAAGGGGTTAAGATGCTGATAGGTTGCAAATGGTTATAGTAGCAGTTTGGATGGAGTGGCGCTGCCGCCGTAGTATCGGCACGCGTCTTGTTAACTCTTGGATATGCCCTTGCTCGGCAACCGTCCGTGTAAATCCTATTCGACTGTGCAGATACTGTAGTGCGGGTTATCTTGGCCTGGCGCCCACACATGCGCCACGGGAATTTGAACGTTTGCATTCAAGTGAGGCACTTGAAGTGATCTTCGTTGGCACAGCAATCGCACAGCCACAGCCTTGCTCAGAGCCTCTTGCATAACGAGAATAATGTCCCATTCAGCACCCACTTTCCGCGGAAGTCAGCACTGCGGCGCGTCGTCGAGGTGTGCACACACAGTTGGCCTGCGCGGGCGCAGCACTCAGCTATTCGCCAGCAGGCTTAGTAGTTGGTGGCAACTCGTCGACGGGTCCTTGTGCGGGCGTCTGAGCCGCGGCGGAGCGGGGCGTTGCCGCCCGCATAGCTCTGCCGGCCCGGCCAAGAAAACCAAGGAGGCGGAACAGACGAATGGTTTGAGATATTTCACTCTCCTTTCATGTTCAAAAAACAATTTTAGTTAAGCGGCAAGATTGGGACTAGACTCAAGAAAGACAGGAACTACAAGTTTTCGAAGCCTGCATGACGAAATATGAAGGCAAACTGGAGGAATTGATGCGTCGAAAGTCCCACCCTTACACGTGTGGAAGCTACTTGGGTTCGACAAATTCACGAAGGCCAAGGCGTTCAAAGGGTCCGACGAAGTAAACATCTACGTTAAGTATGTCAACATATTCGACGATAAATGACCCAGGAAGAGGAAGCGGCTATGTCCGACATGAGGGAGAAACCAAGTCATTCGTGGTTTTTGTAGTGGGTCTCCATAACTCGAAACACACGATAGGGAAGCTGGCGCTTCCTGTAACCTGAGTAGTATTGCTTGCTTGTCTTGAGGTAACTTTTAAACGTTGCTAATCTGCAAAATTCCTTTAAGATGCACTACCAATTCATTTACCAGCATGCGACGGATCTCCATTGCGATTCCTCAGCGATTGCAGAACTAGTCCGGCAATTGGGGTTTGATCCCCGAAGGACATTCTTCTAGAACGGCCGCAGAGTATTTGGATCCCGCGAGTTTAGCTGAATTCTGCGAATGGATTCTTGATTAGATAGATTGTCTAAGCTACACCTTCCAGACGAGAGAATCCGCTAACTAGTTAATCAAATCATTTCAACTCAACTTGAGGTAACTTTAAAGTGTTGATCACGTTGTAGGTGTGCTAAGCTCACTGCTGAAGGCCACTCGTCGTCTAACTTCTATGCCAGCTCGGCCTCACGTTCTGTGCGTCTGACGGGAGTCCGTCACACGGTCGCCGTGCACCACGGCGACCAATAGGATAGAGTTCAGAATTGTTGGTCCAGCGGCGCCTCCCGGCGCCGCTCAACTAAATACAAGTCAGAGTTTCATTTACTACAAACAAGGAGCACCGCCCCGTTACAACTGGTAGCACTTCGTAGTCCGCCCACACGACCATGAACGACGCTTCCAATTTCAACGAAGGGGCTGGTGCTGCCCTCGAGCATGCCAACTTCCCCACTTATCCGTGTTTGAGTGGGAGGCGCTACACCGCCTTGCCGCGGTGTCCGGAGAAGGAGTCATCAAGACCTTGCTGACTGCCGGAACGGAATCTGATCAACGCCTGGCTGCTCATGAGTTCATGGCGCGTGAACTCGCCGACCAAGAACAAGACCGACATCGTGAAGCTCGATGTATCCAGCTACAGCGGTGAGGGCGACGCTCGCCTCCAGCTGAATCGCTGGTTCTGTGAGATCGACATCGCGATCGAAGCTCGGCAGTTATCTACCGAGTTCGCTCGTACCCGGTTCTTACTGTCCAAGTTGACGGGAAAGGCCAAGGAATGGGCACTCGGCAAGCTCGTCGCCGACACCTCCTGCTTCTCGACGATGCAGTCGCTGAAGGATGATCTTCGAGCCCCCTCAAGATGAGCGTGTCCAACGCTCGGCATTCCTGTCACTTAAGCAGGGACGGATGTCCATGCTCGAGTACATCCAGCGGGCACGACACCTGGTGTCGTGTATCACGACGAACCCAGTGGACATGGCGACTCAGGTCCATGTCTTCATCTCCGGCATGAACGCTGGGTACCAGCGCTTCTACCTGACCAGGAAGACACCAGGGTCACTGGAAGAGGCCTTCGAGACGGCACTTCGGGAAGATTATAGCGTTTCCGCTTCTGAGGCGTTCTCCCTTGCTCGCCCCCCTCCGCGGAGCCCGAGCCAATGGAGCTTGACGCCATCCAGGATTACCACGGGCGCCGGCGATCCAGTCCGGCGCCAACGTCGTCTGACAGACCGCCTCTGGCGGGCCCCGGTCGAAGCCCTCGTCACATGCGGTGCTTCCGCTGTCGCAAACTCGGACATCGCGCCGCTGTGTGCCGCGCTCCCGCTCCGGTCTTTGCGCACGTCGTCGCCGAAGCCGCTGATGGTATCGTCGCCGAGTCAAAAATGGCGACAACCAGTAGGCGCGGGGCGCCCTGCTGGTCTGAGAAGGATGGAACGCTCTCTGGTGGCGGAGCCCCTCCTAGCCCTCCTGTGCTCCACGCACACTTATTTGCCACCACCTCGGGCGGCGACCCAAGACTGATCATACTCAGTCTCCACGTCGATGGTGCGAAGCGTCCACTTCGCGCCCTGCTCGATTCGGGCGCGACGAACAACTTCGTCCGCGCCGAGAGTTTGTCGGTGTTACCGGCGGACCTGAGCCTTCGCGAAGGTCCGGGGAGATGATTGTGAAATACGCTGATGGCAAGCCACGGCGTACGCCGCGGCGCTCTGCGACCTTCACGTACGAGTTTGACGGATTCCAAAGCTCCGAAGATTTTCTAGTGATCGAGCTGAGTGGCTCGTTCGACTGCGTCTTCGGCATCCCATGGCTCGCCCGTCACCAGCCTGAGATCAACTGGCTGACCGGCACGGTCCGCCCACGTGACATCGACGTGAATGCAGTACTGGCGTTCTTGCGCGGAACGCCGAAACGATGGCCGCATGTTGCAGTCATGGACTCCGACTCCATGACCCATGCTGCACCTGAAGTGATTGATGACCCTTCGTGTGCGGCGTGCGAGCACGCATCCTGCGCCGGTCTTGAGCAGGTGCCTCAAGACGTGTCTGTCGTGGTCGAGCATGGGTTCCCACGTCCCGATGAGCAGCGGCTCTCGGCAGCAGACAACACCGTGATCGAAGAGGGATTCCCACGCCCGGACGAGCAGCGGCTCTCCGTAGACGATGAACAAGAAGATGTGGTTGAGCGTGGTCTCCCACGCGCGGTCGAGCAGGGGCTCCCGCATGTGGTCGAGCAGGGGCTCCCAGATGAAGTTGACGCCGATGTCGTGTCTCGGCATCTGAGTACAGCAGACTTGGTCGAGCATGGTCTCCCGCTGCCTGCTACGGAAGAGTTCACCCGGCCAGTCCGTCGCCGTGGTCGCCGCCAGCCTCGGCGACCCCGCGCTCCTCCGAGTGAGTCAGACGCGTCTGACTCCGAGGTTATCTCCGTTCTGATGGGGGATGACGCGGCATCGATCCCGCGTATGCACAATGTCGAGGTCGCACGCCCGCCGTCCGATGCGTCCGAGATCACCAAGTTGCCTGGCCTGTCGTGGAAACACCTTCTCCACGACTTGAAACATGGTGAGATCGAGCAGGTTTGCATGATCGTCGCGGACAACACCGCGACTATCGCGGCTGTCGATGTAGATGCTGGTGACACAGCGTCCGATACCCGGGAACGCCCGAAAGGCGCTGAGCCTAAGTCCGCCCGCGAGGCCCGCTACTTGGCCCAGTCGTTACCAGCACTCGAAGCCGCTGGTAACCCGGTTGCTCCGCTGGTTCGCGAGTTCATCGACATCTTCCCCGACAAGGTTCCGGCTGAACTTCCTCCCGATCGTGGTGTTCGGCACGAGATCGACCTCGTGCCCGGTTCGAAGTACTGTGTGACGCGACAATGGCCGCTGCCCCGCGACCAAGTCAAGCGATTGATGCGTTCTTCGAAGGTCGCCGGCACGCCGGCCACGTTCGCGAAAGCCTATCGCCGCATTCCAGTCCGACATTCTGCGTGAAGAAGGCGACGGGCGGGTGGCGCATCGTACACGCCTTCAACAAGCTCAATGACGCCACCATCCCGGCGCAGACGCCGATCCCGCGGAAGGACATGGTGCTCGACACTATGTCAGGCAGCACTGTGTACAGTGCTATCGACCTCATGGACGGCTTCTACCAAATCCTGATGCGTGAAGAAGACGTGCCGTTGACTGCGGTCAGCACGCCCAGCGGCATGCTCTGGGAATGGCTCGTGATGCCGCAGGGGCTCAAGAATGCCCCTGCCACTTTCAACCGCATGGTGTCCAACCTACTGCGTCCGTATCGAGACTTCGCGCCCAGCTACTTCGACGACATCTTCATTCACAGTCGTGCCGAGAGCGGCACGACGGATGTCGACGTCCACCTTCAACACCCCCGCAAGGTGTTCGAGGTGATGCGGGCAAGCAAGCTGTACGCCAACCTGAAGAAATGCATCTTCTGCGCTCCCGAGATTCCAGTACTCGGGAGCTACGTCAGCAAGGACGGCGTTCGCGCTGATCCGGAGAAGATCGCGGCGATCTGCGCTTGGCCGACTCCGCAGGGCCAGAAACAGCTCCGGCAGTGGCTTGGACTCGCCACATATCTCCACCACTACTCGAAGAACTTTGCTTCGACTGTTCGGCCGCTGTCGCAACTCCTGAAAGCTGACGCCACGTGGTCGTGGCGTCCCGAGCACCAAGCGGCCTTCGACGCGGTCAAAACCAGGTTGTCCACCGCGCCCGTATTGATGCTTCCGGACCACTCGAAACCCTTTCACGTGGTGTGTGACGCGAGCGACTTTGCAATCGGCTGCACCTTGATGCAGTTTGATGACGATGGACGCGAGCGAGTGATAAGTTACCAATCGCGCCAATTGAAGCCAGCGGAGCGGAATTATCCGGTCCATGACAAGGAGTTGTTGGCGATGCGCTACGCCCTCATCAAGTTCCGCGTGTACCTCCTGGGCGAAAGTACGTTCGTGGTGTACACGGATCACGCTTCGCTCCGGACGGCGACGAAGAGCCCTCATTTGTCACAGCGCATGGCGCGCTGGCTATCATTGTTCTCGGAGTACAACTTCGTCGTTCACTATAAGCCGGGCAAGACCAACATCCTCGCCGACGCGCTCTCGCGTCGACCGGATTACGTGCAATCGGGTCGCCATGCGATTGGTGACGAGGATGACGACGATTGCGCTGTGTGCACCGCTGATGAAGTCGCTGCTGTTGAAGTCACAGCGACCACTCCGCTCCGAGACCTGATCGCGGCTGCGTACGAGTCGGATGCGGCGTGCTCCGAATTGATCAAGCACCTGAGAGAACCATCAGAAGCAGCGCGGCGCTGCTTGTCCCTCGCAGCTGCGCCCGTGTCGACCGCTACAGTCTCGATGGGGATCTGCTGACCTTCCGCGTCGATCGCGCGGACCCGCCACGCATCGTCGTCCCGCTTGACGATGATCTCAGAGCCCGACTGATCCATGAGTTTCACGATACCCCCAACGGTGGCCACCTCGGGCGCGAGAAGACATTCGCGTCACTATCGCGCGACTTCTACTGGCCACACATGTACAAGTGGGTACGCAAGTGGGTCCGCTCCTGTGAAGCGTGCCAGCGTGTCAAGCCTTCGCCGTCGAAGCGAGCCCCGCTTCGACCTCTTCCAGTCGCGACGGGTCCGTGGACATCGGTCAGCATGGATTTCGTTTTTGGTCTGCCACGAGACGCTCAAGGCCGCACAGGCATACTTGTTTTCGTCGACCGATTTAGCAAGATGGCCCACCTTGCTCCCGTTGCCTCATCGATCACCGCGTCTCAGTCGGCGGCGCTGTTTCTCGACACAGTGTATCGCCACCATGGACTTCCATCCTCAATTGTATCCGATCGAGACCCACGTTTTACTGCAGCTTTCTGGACGGAAATCTTCAACCTTGTCGGGACGCGGTTGGCGATGTCCACCGCGTCACATCCTGAGACCGATGGCCAGACCGAACGCGTTAACCGGGTTGTCGAAGACGTGCTGCGGTGTTACGCCACGTCGTTCAAGTCATGGAGCTCTTTCCTGCCGATGGTGGAGTTCGCCATCAATAACGCCGTGCACGCATCGACTGGCTTGACGCCATTCTTCGTCAACTTTGGCCGTCATCCGCGCGTTCCGGCGCTCCTGGGGCTGGAGCGCCCCCTTCCAGTTCAGCTGTCAGGGAATCACGACGCTGCGACTCCCACTTCCACTGGTGGCGCCCCGCATCGACGCACGAGATGGCCGCTGACTCCAATGTGAACGCGGTGAGCACGAGGTCTTCCACGCGGGTCCCCAGCCAGGGTCCTCTTACACGGGCCGCCGCGCGAGCGGCGCTGCCTCTCCACGAGACGTTGCCTATCGGACCAGTCGGATGCTGATCAACCCGCGTCCGCGTCGCGCAGCTGAGCTTCACACTGCTCCTGATCCAGTCGCGGCTACTGAGCCACCGCCAGCAAACTTTGCGCCCAACGCGGCGCCGCAGCGAAGCGACGCTGCGGCTGTCCACGAGTTCGTGCAACAGCGCGAGTCGATTGTCCGCTACGTCCGCGATGCGATCGCTGCTGCCGTCGATCGCCAGAAGGAGAATGCGGACCGCAGCGGGCGCCGAAACGTGGAAAGGTTCCACGTTGGGGACCAAGTCCTATTATCTACCAATGGAATTTCCCCAATGCTTGTGACGAATCTGGGCGCAAACAAGCTTGCGCCACGGTACATTGGCCCATTCAAGGTGTTGAAAGTCATTGGAGATGCTTACCGGCTACAGCTACCGCCTACGCTCAAGCTACACCCTACGTTTTACGTCGGTCGACTTCGTCGCTACCGACCAGCGTCGTTGCCTAGCGGCGGTAGTCCGGCGCCGATCCTCGCTGCGCCTGCTGCTGGCTCAGCTGACGCCACAACACGGCGTTCTCCCACCCCAGCTAATCCACGCGACGTTCCAGCCAATTAAGACGTTGCGCAGCCGCAGCGTCCTACCATCCACCCACCCCCGTTTGAACGCGACGGTCCGGCTCCCTTGGTCGATGCGGCGGGAATATCCGTCACATCGTCGAATCGATTCTTCGGCACGACGACACTCCGGGTGCCCGACGCGGTCGCGGCCCTCGCCGCGGCGACACTGATATCCCTGCGCACCGCCAATACTTGGTGCGCTGGGTGGGGCCACTGGATGACAGCTGGGAGCCGAGGGCGGTGCTGCTTGCGGACGTTCCAGGTCTGCTTGACGCGTACGAGACGGGTCTTCAATCGGCTGCGGCAGCGAGCCGCCGCGAGCTTCATGTAACGCGCGACGATAATGACCAATCCAGCTGTGCTCCTCCTCCGACAGCGGCGAGTCCACCAGGGAGCAGGACCACTCCCGCTCCGTCGGTCGCGGGAGCCCGTACTTGCGGCACTCAGCACAGCCCTCCAGGTAATGGGCGTAGCAGCAGAGCCGATCTGCCGCCCACGACAGCTTGCAGACCCTCGCCGCCGCACCCGCCACCGACAAGCGCTCGTGAGTCTCCTCACGAGCCTCGATCAGCCGGCGAAACTGCGGACCCGTCTCAGCGTTCCAGCGCAGCACGAACGCGGTCCACGCCTGGTCGAGCGAACGTTGGGTCACGGAGAGAGTCTCCGTGACGGGCTTGCCTCGGGTGCGGCGCCAGCGCGCGAACCAGGACGCCATCTCCTCCTCGGGCAGTGAGCCGTGCACGCCGCTGCAGTCGCGCAGCGGCCACCGCACGAAACTGTCTGCGAAGCTCGTGCGCGTCTCGCGGTCGTCGAAGCTCATGGTGGTGAATTTGACAGTGAGCTCTATCTTATGCGGGGAGTGGTGTGACGGGAGTCCGTCACACGGTCGCCGTGCACCACGGCGACCAATAGGATAGAGTTCAGAATTGTTGGTCCAGCGGCGCCTCCCGGCGCCGCTCAACTAAATACAAGTCAGAGTTTCATTTACTACAAACAAGGAGCACCGCCCCGTTACAGTGCGGCCCGATGCAGTGGCTAAGGCTTGGTAGAACTAGCCACTACAGTTTTACCGGACACAGCGCAGACGAGCTCGGGACTCAAAGTCCGCTGCAGCAAGAAGGAGAGGGCCGGGCCCTAAATTCGGCTTGCGCCAGATTGGAGATTTCCATGTTTACTCGAAATACCAGGTAGAAGAAAGGAATTGAGTAGTTTTCGGAGGCCAAGCTTCCCTAACTAATCAACTACTTGCCCCCATCCATCCGTGATCGTATGCAACAAGGAATAGGCGATTCGTTGGACTTGTCCGTGTTAGAGGAGTGGATAAATTGCTTTTGTTTTGACAGCTTAAATTTGACGTAGCTGTTGTTGTTGACAATATTCACTTCGGCGGCAAGAATCTCGACAGCAATGCGATAATACCGCATCGCAATAGCCAACTTGCTACGCTTTTGCGGCCATGGATTCGACACTGTAAGAAAGCGTTCGTGCTGCATGCAAATCGAGACGCTTGAATGCAATGAAGTGCTTGTGTTTTTGAGTTTCCCCATCCTTGCATGTCATCTGTGCAGTAAACTACATGTGCCATCGTGCATTTACGATGCCATTTAAAAACGCGTCAGCAGCACGTAGTAGTGGTGACCATCGTCGCTGGAATCAGTGACGCGGTAACATCGACCTCGGATAATATGTATAATCCCTCGCCGACTCAAAGTCGAAACCCGAGAGGTAGTGACAAATCGAGGGTAAATTCTTCTGTCTGGAAATCGTGCGAAATGTTACTGCTGCCGTTGAGATAGCCGTAGTACTGCTACTCAGGCCAGGCCACCTCGGGTCCGTGCATTTCCCTATCGCTCGGTAACTAGCAGGGGTATATTGTACACTATTTCTTGTTTCTCACGAGTGGTTCAGCTCGCAATTCTCCGCACAGGCAACACCTCGAAGCTCTTTCAAGACCCCTTAACCCCACCATGCTTTATCGCCTTGTTTTAGTGGTCACAGCAATCATCTTCTTTCTTTCAGTCGACTTCTACCAACTCAGTCGAGATTTCTTCATCTGCTAGCGTAGATGCGTTTTAGCATAGACGAACATTGAGGGTTGGTGATGCAAACGAAGAGCGAGTCAACATCCCCGATCACCGCAAAATTGTGAGCTTCAAAGGAGGCTAAGGAGGTAGCCAAGTGGAAACCGATCGACGATTGATTCAATCTACAAAACGGTCAGGCGAGGTTTGAAGTTGGGGGTAAAGGTTGGTGAGAAGCTCACAAAGGACAAGAACTACAAGTTCTAACAGGCGTATCTGACCAAGTTTGAAGGTAGAACGGACGAATTCCTGCAAGACAACCTGCCGAGTCTCAGCGTGTGGAATCTGCTCGGTCTCGAGAAATTCAAGACCATCGGTGCATTGAAGCAGTCGGAGAAGCTTAAGATCTACCTCAAGTCCGTCACCAAGTTCGACGACAAAGCAATCCACGATAAACGACTCCCGGATCCGAGATGTACTAGCAACATTCTCGAGCCGAGTTTGTTGCGAAACTCGGTGCTCGTACTGCGATGAAAAGACCCGAATAGTATGCCAAGGCGTCGCTGAGATTTGCCGGCAGAACGAGGACGGATCTAATGGAGAATGCGAACTGTCGCTACGTTCAGGTGTATCTGGATGAAATGGCCAGATTGCCTTTTGTTGAGCATAATACGCTGTTGACAAAGGCGCGTGAATATTTAACGGCTGGAGTTGCCGTCATACCGCCGCTTCCTTACACCACTTCATTAGTCTGATCGAGAGCTTAAAAAATACCGAAGACTTCTGTTCATCATTGGCATCGCCAGACTTGCTTGCTCAAAAATGTGATCCTTTAAGAATTCTCATCACATGTGGTCAAACTAGCAGTCCACTGTTCTATTAAGCATACCTTCTGCTCGTTTTTTGATCACACCTTTTACTGTGGAGCTTGAACAATATCTGGTACAAGGATTCGTCGGCAGGATACTCGTCCAGCATCAGCGATTTCTTGACGTACTCTTCGGGTCTGCCGGCCCCAGCCTACAGCAGCACCCTGGACATGATCTCGTTGCGGTTTGGGGGCCAAAATCTGCTCATCGGTTGGGGAGATAAACTTTCTTGACCTGAGTGCTTCATCATCGTATTTGATAGCGTACCTGGAACTCACTTTGAACTCGTTCGAGTCCTTGATTCGGCGCACTAGCATCTTGTCGAGCTCAGGATCCGTCTAGATAAACTTTGTAGCGATACGCTTTCTACTGACTTCAATTGAGCAGTGCAAGCGAGGACAAAACGCCGGTAAGTGGGGTGAAACAGGAAACACATGGCATGAAGCACCTTTCTAGTTTTTTTAATGTTTTCTACTGGATCAGTGTTGACGCTTCCACCTTAGTCAGAATTTCGCGGTAGAACGGTAGTACTTGTTTTCTGGTGAGACTTTTCCCAAACGTTTGATCCAGTTTCAACGCACTTCTGGCTTGTTGAGGGTTCATCCAGCTTTGGACAAGTTGCTTCGCATTCGCTTGGCGTTCCGGACCGCTCTCCATTTTGACAGCAATGACAACAGGAAAACCAGCTGAAAGCGATAGCGACGCATGGGGATGACGAATTCCGAACTGGTTCAGACACACAAACGATATGCGCCTGTAGTGTCCCCAGGGAATGAAGAACTGGGCTCCAGTCAACTAGGCACGGCGTTGTCGCCGCCATGGTTGGCGTTATCGCCAACACAGTTAGCGTTATTGCAATGAGCTTGGGGCTCGTTATGCACGCACGAGGCCAGTCACTGACGCAGGTTCACCATGGCTGGACATGTAGCGCCCATATATTTCCCGTCGCGATACATTTCCGATCGATGATCTTTCTGGCAGGTCAAACCAAACCCACCGTCCCCCAAACGCGACCATCAAAATCGCGGGTGTATGTCGAATATCCCCAATACTTTGCACGTGCAGGACCACTCCATCAGCGAGATCGCTTTCGCTTGGCCAATCCTGAATTCATACGTACAGCACAATCTCACCAGCTTCACTGGTCAACACAGCCAGAACCTCGAGCAAGTGCTGCAGGCTGAAGATCTTGCGATCTTTGCACCGATCTTTGACGAAGAGTCGCAGATAAACACGCGGTTTGTCGACTTTACAACAAGGGTAAGACGTGGTTGGCCACGGTGCAGTCTTGCCTTTCCAGCTTGCTCTCTTCGACTGCGCGCCAACCAAGCCCATGGGGATGGCAGCACCGACGCCTCCATGAACTCACCCGGTCTCAGTCCGCTCGTCTGCAGACGACCTCCAATCGACCGCAAACACAGCCAACTTCTGTCCAGTGGTCGAACGCACGCCACCATCTCGCCGTGCTTCTCCCAGCTTTCAAAGCTGAGCGCTCAGGTGCCGCCGTCGCCGCCCCGCAGAGCACGCTGGTGCCACGCAGATCGGACTCCGCGCTCGGCTCTGTCCGTGTGACTGGAGCCCCTGATTTCAACGTTACGTAGGCCAGCAAGCAAGCTCCAGCGTCGTCCTTGGGGCCACTGCAGCTAGGAAACTCACAACGCCGATACACTGCGAATTTGTCTATGACTTAGGTCTGCTACATGCAGCGGAGGACCAGGACTGACCATTAGCACGCTGCATCTTGACCGTCCAGAGAACACTTTGCCGTCACCTTGCTGCACGCCGTGATGTCACGCCCGTCAGCGCGCGATTGGCTGAAAATGGTACCCATCCCATCCGAACAGATACCATCCCGTCTCTGCGCGCTAATAACGGGTACCGGTCGGTGTTGCCGCCACCGCTGGAAGGCTCGAGAGCCACACAGTCGGGAATTTGCAGCGTCAAGCAGCAAGCATTCACACGTCGTAGATTCTGTGCAAGTAAGTCATGGTGGACGGCGCCAAGCCCAAGCGGCAGATCTCGTGGCAGGAGGTCGCCCAGCACGCGTCCTACGACAACGCGTGGATCGTGATCCACCACAAGGTCTACGACATCAGCAAATGGGACTCGCACCCGGGCGGCATGGTCATGCTCTCGCAGGCTGGAGAGGACGCCACCGACATCTTCACGGTGTGCCACCCGACCAGCTCCTGGAAGCTGCTGGAGCAGTTCTACATTGGCGACGTGGACGAGAGCACGGCGCCTGACGCTCAGGGCCTAGACGACACTCAGAAGGCCCAAAAGGCCAAGACCGAAGAGTTCATCAGCGCCTACCGCCGTCTGCGCATGAAGGTCAAGGGCATGGGCATGTACGACGCCAGCCTCATCTACTACGCGTGGAAGATCCTCAGCACCTTTGGCATCTGGCTCGCGTCTGTAGCCATTGCTACCATTTCGATAGCTGGCCCATGTACATGCTCGCAGCTTGTATCATGGGTCTCTTCTGGCAGCAATCGGGCTGGTTGGCTCACGACGTGCTGCACCACCAAGTGTGGGACAACCACATGGTCGGCAATGCCATGGGTGTGATCATCGGCGATATCTGGATGGGCTTCAGCGTGCAGTGGTGGAAGAACAAGCACAACTTCCACCATGCTGTGCCCAACCTGATTGGCGACACCAAGACGCAGTACCTGGGAGACCCCGACATTGACACAATGCCGCTACTGGCTTGGTCCAAGCACATGGCGTCGCGAGCCTACGAGTCCAGTTGGGGACCGTTCTTCGTCCGCAACCAGGCCATCTTCTACTTCCCACTGCTGCTCTTCGCTCGCTTCAGCTGGCTGCTGCAGAGCTACTACTACGTGTTCAAGGACTTTGCGTTCGGCAAGTACGACCCTGTGGACCTCCCGAACGGCGAGAAGTTTGGTCTGATCGTGCACTACCTTTGGAACATTTTGCTGCCGGTGGTGACGGGCATGACCGTTGCGCAGGGCTTGGCGTTCTTCATGGTCTCGCAGATGTCGTGCGGAGCGCTGCTTGCTGTGGTCTTCAGTGTGGGCCACAACGGCATGTCGGTCTACGAGCGTGAGGACAAGCCCGACTTCTGGAAGCTGCAGGTCACCACGACGCGCAACATCACGCCGGGCTTCTTCATGGACTGGTTCTGCGGCGGTCTCAACTACCAGATCGAGCACCACTTGTTCCCCATGATGCCGCGCCACAATCTGTGCAAGGTCAACCCGCTGGTCAAGTCGCTGTGCAAGGAGTACGGCGTGCGCTTCCACGAGACGGACTTTTACCCCGGTTTGGTGGAGGTGGTGGACGAGCTCGCGGACATCAGCAAGGAGTTTCTCCTCGAGTTCCCGGCCATGTAAATTGGCGAGCGGGAATGGAAGATGGTGGAGCTGCACATGCATGTGATTTCATGTTGGAGGATTCTGCAGACTCGGTCGACCTCCCCATCAGCGGGTGGTACTCGACAGTAGATCCTTAAAAAAATGCAAAATGGAACAAGTGACAACAACTTGTTTGTACCGTAGTTACCAGTGATTTGAAAATCTCTTGTTTGACGAGGTGTTGTCCTGGAGGAGAACTACAAGCCGAGCTTATGCTTGACTAAATAATTCCCGACTGCCATGGCGCATGTACTTCGAATAACGATTGCGCGTGTACTTGACGATGCAAAATGGAAAGTGATCATGTTAGTTAAGACTTTCTGCTACTCGCTAGCCTATGAGCTATTCTAGAACACTCGAAGCCTCACCACACAAATCCTCTGCTGTGCGAGTTGCTGCTGTCCTGTCCGTGCAGATTGTAGCACATCGTCTTCTAGAACTTCGACACTTCGAAGTATGTTTCAGGTCGTATGAGTAAATTATCAACTTGAGCAATCCCAAGAAATCAGTTACAACAAAAGCAATATCGGCATTCTCCATTTTCCAGAAAACCTGTAGCGAAAAATGAAGATGCGATCACTGATCGCTGATCGCCGATCAAAGACTAACTTGCTTCATAGCACTAAAACTGAGTGTCTATCTTAAAATAGTCCTTGAATTCATGGATGCGAGTGCACCTCGAGCTCGTGCATTTCCCCATCGCTTCGAGCTGTCTGGTAATCCGGCTTGGGTTGATGCCGCTTTGGTTACCGTACGGTGGTCAGGAATTCTTTAGTCTCTTACTCGAAGCTCTTTCAAGAATTCCCAACACCGCCATTTGCTTTCGCCACGTTTTATTGGCGATATCGATCACCTTCTTTGCTTCAACCAATCTAACCGAGATCTCCTCATCTGTTAAAGTCGATGCGTTCAATCACGGATGAAAATTGCGAGTTAACAAGGAACTGAAGAGCATGCCAACATCCCTGGCGTGTCTTCCATTGCTGCGAGATTTGAGAGCTGTCAAGGAGGCTGAAGCCAGCGAGATTGCCAAATGGAATCAAATCGACGATTGCTCGAGAGATACCAGTCCCCGGTTCATGTCAAGGAAAATTTAAAGCTGGGGAAAACGTTTGACACCAAGCTCGTGCAAGACAAAGACTACAAGTTTTACCAGGCATATTTGACAAATATCGAGGGAGGATTGATGAAT
Organism: Phytophthora macrochlamydospora; assembly: GCA_011947325.1. NCBI lineage: Eukaryota > Oomycota > Peronosporomycetes > Peronosporales > Peronosporaceae > Phytophthora > Phytophthora macrochlamydospora. Next base: position 9,237 of record JAAVTH010000573.1, on the reverse strand, counting down.
TGGTGCAGAGAGAGCTTCCGACTCTGATAGTGTGGAACCTCCTCGGTCTCGAGAAATTCAAGAACCCTACAGTCTTGCAACCGTCGGAAAAATTGAAGACCTACGTCAAGTATGTCACCGAGTTCGACGATAAGGCCATCAAAACAGGAAGAATGCCGAATCCAAATCTCGGGGAAATCTTTTCTCCACGATCTCGAGCTGAGTTTGATGCGGTCCTTGCGATTCGGACTGCGGAGAAACGGCCTGAAGCGTATGTCAGGGTATCGCTCAGACTTGCACGGAAAACGGGAGAATACCTCACCAGTCAACCGAATTACTTTACACAATACTTGGGAATGTGGCTAAAAAACTGTCTCGTTGACCGACTATTGGAGCTGGGAGGGAAGACTAATCGCCATCGGGGCACTTACCTACGATGTGGTTTTCGCCATTTCGTCCAGATGTTCCTGGAAGAAAAGTAGTTGGCGTTCGTCGTGAGATCCATCCCCGTTTTGCCGGTCAGTCCCAGCGATACCTTGATATTGTCTTCAGGTCTTTTCTACATGATCCGAATACGATCTCGACAACGAAGATGGCCGTTTCCATGAGCGCGTGAACGATGTTTGTGGTATGTAGTGGGTTGCGGCTCATTGCCGCGCCCAGTTGCTCAAGCTTCGCCTGTCGTCTTCCTGGACTGCCCAGATGGGCAGGTAAGACGTGATGATGGGGAAAGAGTTTGTGGTACGGGAGGCCTCAAGGAGACTCTCGTCCGCAGTTTGGGATTTACCCGCAAGAGACCTAAGCAGCTATCATAGTATATGTTGGTGCTTTGGGAGTTCCAGCTCCCACGTTGGTGTTCAATGTGTCTTGGAATCCTCGACCTACTACATGGTAGCAAACTAATCAATCCATTCTACTGAAATGTAATCGGTGGGCCGAAGCGAAAGACGCTGTTGAAGATAGCATCTTCTGCTACTTTGGTTGTTCTTCCTGTCGGGACGCGATCACGAAGTGAATTTGCGACGCCATCCAGATACGCCTGAAAGTAGTCATAGTTTCCGTGCTCGGTCAATTCCGCCCCCGTTACCCCGGTCAGTCCCAGTGAAGCCCTGACGTACTCTTCCGGTCTCTTCTCAGCGGTGCGAATCGCAAGTTTCACTTTAAACTCGGTTCGAGACGCTGGGAAAAGACATCATAAAGTCTTGGATTCGGAAGTAGTTTTGCCGTTATGGCCTTGTCGTCGAACTTGCTGACGTACTTGATGTATATCTTAATTTCGTCCGATCCCTTGAGGGCTTCAATCCTCTTGAACTTATCGAGACCGAGTAGCATCCACATGTTGAGAGTCGGGATTACTTTCCCTGACAGTTCATCAATCCTCCCTTCAAACATCGTCAGGTAGTCGTGATAAAACTTGAAGGTTTTGTCCTTCGCGAGTTTTGTACCAAGCTTGTTCCCCAACTTTAATTTGGTTTTGACCTCCGCTGGGGTCCGGTATCGCTTGAACCAATCATCGACTTGGTGCCACTTGGCTGTCTCCTTCGCTTCTTTAGCCGCTCGAATTTTCATGGCAAGGGATGGCAGGACTGGAAGTTGCATTCGTTCTTCATCGTCGACTCTTAACTTTCGACCAGGAGAGTCCGCTGAAGAAATCTCCGCTATGAGACCAGCGAAGTAAATGACTGTCATCAGCAGCATCACGTGAAGTAGACGCATGGTTGCGCTTGAAGTGAGACTGGTGTTACCTGGACGATCAATTGGCGACTGACAACCAAGTTGTAATAAACCCCGTGGTGGCAACGACCGTAACCCGGATCGCCATGGCCAGAACCAGGAAAAGACGTACGTGGAGGTGGACGCCGAAGACGGATGCTGCGACGAGCAGTAGAGTCGGGCCGACGAAAAACCGCAAGCCGGCGGCGGTTTTAGATCTCGCGACGGGTGGCGCGGAGTGACGAAAGGTAGCGACGGTTCGATGGTGTGGCCAAGAGCAGCGGCTCGAGGGCGCAGTTGATAATTTGCGCAACCGAGCGCAGGAGAGCCGAGCACAAGGAAGTTAAAAAGTCGCACAGGAGCGCACAGCAGCTGGAAGTCGCACGTGGTGACGTTAGACAGCGACACGGACAGGAACAGCAAGCCGACACACAGGTCGGCCGGCTCACGAGCAGAAGAAGACAGCGACCAAAGGGATCGCGACGTTGCAGAGGCCCGGCGGGAAGCTCGTCGAGGTCACGGTGAGGCCCAGCGAGGAAACTCGTTGAGGTCACGGTAGGCCCAGCGGGAAACTCGTTGAGGTCACGGTAGGCCCAGCGGAAACTCGTTGAGGTCACGGTAGGCCCGGCGGGAAACTCGTCGAGGTCACGTTCTAGGTCCGGCGACCGCCTTGGCAGTCGTCGAGATCACGTTGGAGGGCCGGTGGTCGTAGAGATCGCCGAGCTCACGTTGGAGGGCCGGTGGTCGTAGAGATCGCCGAGCTCACGTTTGAGGACCGGTGGTCGTAAGGATCGCTGCGTTCACGGTGGTAACAGTAGTTGAAGTCGGAACAGGTAGTTAATAGAAATTGGTGATAGCACCGGCGCGAGGAACTCAGTTGGTTCCTCGTCGGCCATCGGTTGTTGGAGAGTTACGTTGAGAGGGGAAGGAGAAGCTCGAACCCATCGGAAAGCGGGGTCAGCATCTGAGCGCGACTGCCCCAGGAGCGGGGGTAATCAAGAGCTCATTACAAAGTAGTAGTAGTAAGGTAGTCTATTGAACTTTCTTAGTTAATAGCCTCCTTGTACGACCGTAGCCGCTTGACCAATGACGGCTCCTTCTGCTGAAGCCACCGTGCTGGCGGAGGGGACTGGTTACCTGTTGGATCTCCGTCCCCTGTCATACGCTTCAAGCATTCAACACTAATTTGGAGTCGAATGCCCTGCAGTCTCGATTGCTGTCTTCTTCTTTCTCTTGTGGCTACTGCTTGTAGCTGACGCATGCCAAGTTGCCACATATATTGTAGCTGGTGCTCTCGTGTCCAGTGTTGGTCTTCGTGTACGGTTCTGTTTCTAATCTGCCACAAAGAGTGTATCCAATGCTGCACATAGCACCAAATCCGCTGGGCTGCGTCTTCGTATTCCGGGCTCCAATGGCCGTACCATTCGACCATCCTCTGCCTGAAATGGTTGCTGACTGGAGGTGATTCCCGTCCTATGATATACGTTGTGTATGCCTTCATCTTTTCGGTTGAGACCTTCGTTCCGGTTCAATGTTGTACCAGCTTCCTCCAGAAGTCTTGGGCTCGAATACACTCGAACACTATGTGTGTGATTGAGATCTTGCTTACTGGGCAATCCTCTCCCATTGGGCATCCACCCTCGCGTTGGAAACCCTTATAATACAAATTCAGCTGCTGGACAGCTAGTCGGTAAGTCACCCATACTTGGTAGTCCGTCAGCATATTTCGATGTGCCCACACCTGCTTTGGTATCTGGCTTAATAACCCTTTTGTTTTTGGGTTTGTTGTCATTTTCGACTTCAGCTTCAGTATTGTTGATTGCAGATCTTTCGTCAACTCCTGCGTGACTCTCCGCTTTAGCGCCTTCTTCAGCGACCGCATTATGTTTCTGTTTCTTATGGCAGGGCTGACAATCCACGGGAAGTCGTGCAGCAGCGGATGGGCGTGGAAGACGATTCCCCGTTGTGCTTCTCCAACTTCTTGGCATCCTTTTAGCACCGTTCTGGTATAGAACCTGCCATTGTATCCCGTTGTCCCGTTGCGTTAGCATGATCTCTGCCTTGCTATTCTTTGATGTGCCCCGGATTTCTCCCTGTTTCGCTACTGTCCAGGTATACGAAAGACGTAGCTTAGGAGGCGAACGCAGTGCTAAGGGTGGTGGATCTCCCAGTCGCTCTCCCACTTTGAGACGTGGTGAGCTGTAGAGAATTGCTATAAGCCATCGCTGAATTTTGGCGATGGTATGACTTTGGCGCCAGATCTTATGGGGGAGCACACACTGTGTACTCGTCACGCTTCGTGCGTACTATGTTGCACGCGCTAATTGATGATACCTCAATACCACAAAACTTCTGCCGTGACAACGTTGGTAATTTCACATCTGGGATCCATTCATTATCCGCCCACGAAAAACTCCCCCAAAACGCTACGATTTCCCGTGGTGGGGCAGGTGGGGCGTGCATCTCGTCCAAATTCACCCGTACTGTTATGGTTTCCCCTTTTGGAGGAACGTATGTGAGGTTTTCCGTCTTGCTACTCGCTTGAGTAGCTAGTTTAGGAAGAATGGCGCCTGCCAGGTGCCTTCGAGTGTTTTGTTCGCTCTCTGAAGGCGCCAAAGAGGACCCATATCCACCACAAAGGCTTTGTGCTTCTGCGACCAGTCCCGCGGAACTCGTTTGCGTGTTGTGGATCTCGGTGAAATCCACGGTTCGCTGTTTGCCGCTGGCTGCTAATCCCAACCCAATACAACCACGCTTGTTTGTACGAGTCCCTCTTAGCTATAAGCCACATCGTGGTTGTTTTCACTTTTGTACGTGAATAGCCACTGAGATTACTGCTAATCCCAACCGCCAGCTTGTCGCGGTGTGTAAATCAATTCCGGCGACATCTTGTGTCGGCTGGGATCGTCAATTAGTTGCCGTCTCCACAAGAATTGCTTCTGCATATTTACCAGCTTAGTTTTCGTTGGTAGGTCCGGCGGGAATATTTTCGCAGTAAAAGAATCGCTGGGAGAACAATAGCGTTGAATAGGTCCACCGTTCTAGCACTGACGTCGCTACCCGTTCTGCTGTTAGCATGCGCCTCATAATGCTTCGTACCCTCAAAGCCCAATTGATCTTCGTGAGGTCTGCGAACCCAATGTGGTAGCCGAGATACCGTACTGTTGCGCCTAGTTCCAGGACTGGTATTCCGTGCCATGTTTTCTGAGCGACGGCCTTGTTGAGAAAGATGTACTTACTTTTCGCGGGTTGGACTTGCAATCCTGATAATTTGCCAAACTCTTGGACGGTGCTGAGTGCTCTCGGGAATTGGCTGCTTCGTCGTAAAAACAGTGTGGAATCATCTACAAATGCCGAAAACTTGTGTTCTAAAGCTCCTTTTGCGCCTGGTACCGGTTGTCCCGAGAGTTCCACGTCTTGTCCTAATGCTAGGGCCAAGATCTCGACCGCCAGGAGGAAGAGTAGGGGAGCCAAAGGGCATCCTTGTCGGATCCCGGATCGGACATGTAGCGGCTTCGAGAGTTCCCCGTTTACCAGAAATTGCGCAGTCGTGCCGGCATGCAAGTTTCTTATGAGATCTACAAATTCCGGATCGAAGTCGTACAGTTCCAACACCGCCAACAGAAAGTTTCTATCCACCGTATCGTACGCTTTAGCAAAATCCAATAGCAAAATGCCCGCGCTCTCCTCCGCCCCCGTGAGGTCGTCGTGAATGGCCGTTTCCAGCTGCGCCATCATCATTGTAATGGATTATTCATCTGTCTCCCGTGCACGAAGCCTTGCTGCGTGTCCCCAATGGTTGCCCAGGAATCGCTGGAGTCTCGTAGCTAATACTTTTGCAAACAGTTTGTAACTCGTTTGTAGTAGCGAGATAGGTCGGTAGTCGAGTGCGTTGGTGGAGTCCCCTTTTTCCGTAGAGGAACGACGATCGCCTTTAAAAAGGATGGCGGCGGCTGTTTTCCTTTCAAAAGTCCATTGCAGACTTCTGTTAGTTGAGGAATTAGCATCTCCGGTAGATCTTTGTAGAAGTCATTATTCAAGCCGTCCTCTCCACTGGCCTTGTGCCGCTCGAGTCCTTTTATTGCTGCTTGGATGTCCCCTCCGTGACTGCTGCCAGTAGTTGCTGGTTATCCCGCCGTGTGACTTTCCGGTGAACTGGTATCTGTACAAATTTCTTGATGGCGGCTTTCATGTCCTTGGCTGGCGTTGAGCTGTGGCTTTTACTCATTATTTGTCTCCATACTCTCGAAAAGCGCTCCGGAATCGGGAGGTCTGCGCCAAAATTCATTTCTGGCGGCGGCAGGATTGACGTCACTGACTGATCCCGCTCCCACACTGCCGTTCGCTTAAACAGCCATCTCACTTGTTCTGGTGTTCACTCCAACCGGGCACCGATCCTGCTGAGATTGCGTTGTCTGTTCTTCGATCAGCCCTTGCAGGAGTTGCTGCCGGGATTGAGCTCGCTCTCTGATTACTTTTGCGGCCGCAGTGGCAGAGCGATGTCTTCTTCTTTTTCTCTCCTCTTGATCTGTTTAATCGCCCTCTTGCACCGCTGAATGAAGGCGTCCCATGCCTCTTCCGAAGTTCCGCTTTGTGGGCTCTCCTGGGCCATTTGTCTGCTAACTCCTTCGCCAGTCTTCCGCTTCGGTCTCCTCTGAAAGGGTAGACCGCCGCAGTAGTTTTGCGCCTGACCGATCTGCTGTTATCCGTTCTTAGATGCAGGACAATGGCGTCATGATCAGACTCTAGCGCAGGTAATTGGACCTCTACCTATTGAACGCTCATGCAGGCGCTCGCCGAGACATAAAACCGATCTATCCTACTAGCCGTATTCCCTCTCCAGTAAGTAAAGTGTTCGTGATTTTCTAGATGTAAGTCCTCTAAGGCCGACTCCATCCAGACTCGAGCATCGATCAGATCGGCCTCTTGAACCAGCCTAGACAGGGCTGTACTTTCGGTGCGATCCGTTCTGTCTCCTCCTAGTCGATCCAGTTGTGGTTGTTCAACACAATTGAAATCGCCTGCTAAGATGACATGTTTTGCTTGTCCTAACTTCCATCGTCTCAGCTCTTTGACAAAGACCTCGCGTTGCTTCTTCCTGGTCGGGGCGTAGATGTTTAAAATTTGTTTGCCCTCCAGTCGAATACCTATAGCCCGCTCCGTCCATAAGTTTTCGTTCCACAGCTGCAGCCTCCCCTGTACTCGGGGAATATTAAAACGCCTACCCCACCTAATCGATGAGATCCGACACTCCAATATGATAGTGGTTGTTGGGTTGCTGGATCTCCCCACAACCATTGCCACATTCTTGTTAATTCGTCTCGCTCCATCTCGGTTTGAACGTGCGTCTCTTGCAGCAGTATGGCCGCTGGTCGTACGTCAAGGGGGATATTGCGCCACGCTTCCAACCAATTTACTCTGTCCTCTTTCCGAAAACCTCTCAAATTCTGCGAGATGATGCGGAAATCGCCACGTTTCGAAGCTGGTCTTATGTCCTCTTCTTCCTCTGTGCGATATGTCGCCTCCGCTGCCTGGACACTCCGTGAGTATGCATCCCTTGGCCCCTCTACTTGCGGTGTTGAGTGCTTTCGCATCGTTGACATTGAGGTACCCTTAGTATTGACTTGGCGGGAGGGGATCTCCTACCTCTATCGCAGCCGCCAGGTATCGATCTACCGCTCTCCACAGGATCGAATTATCCGACGCAAAAACGCATTTCTTAAAGTCTTTGTGAGCATGGAGCGCCTGGTAATGGCGGCGAAAAAGATCCACTACTGTGTCTTTGGCAGTCACCCCTTCCCCAACTAGGACCGCTATCTTCTCTGCATATACCTGCGAGCATAACAAAAGCTGTCCTAATCGATACGCTCTGGCCGGTGCGCACATTCGCAATAGGCTATTGTTGCCGTATCGTTCCCGTTCCAAGTCTTCCCATTCCTCCGCTGTGGACATTATGACTCTGCGTTGCTTGGTATCCGTCATTCTGCCCACTCGAGCCTCCCAGCCCGCCAGCTGACGAGCTCTGCTTCTGTCAGGCATCCGTTTTCTCCACTCACTTACCGATGCCTTCCAGCAATCATCTCTCCATTCTGCCGTCCATGCTAGGGCGACTTTGTCGTCAATGAGTTCTAGAATTTGGTAGAGTTCTTCAAACGCTCTAAGCAGCTCTAGTAGCAGAATCGGTTCATTCCTCGCCGCCGTTATCCATCGCTCCGTAGAGGCCTGAGTATCCGGAAATGGTATACGTGAACGTGATCGCCACGTGTCTGCTGCCGAATTCCAAACCTTTGTCCAGTCGGACGCCTCATCTCGCCGTTTTAGTTGGGGAGATTTATCCGGTGATTTGGCTTCGTTAAACTGGTCCAGCAAGTTCCGGGTGGTCGGCTCTGTCCATTCCTCTTGTACTATGCAAGCAGGCCCTCCGCTGGCTCGCTTCTTAAATGGAACAGCCTGGTTGTGGGGATTAACCACTGCTCCTTTGATGTTCTCACGTCCATCCGGAGTGGCTTCATGCGTTCGCTTCGTCAGACGCGGTGTATGGTCGGCCTTGGCCGCTCTCGTTAGTGGAGGTCTGGAAACTATCGCTCTTAAAGATCCCTGACTGGATGGTTCGTAGCTTGAGTCCGAATACTGGTGATCTGATTCAACGTCCTGTGACTGCTCCCCTTGTTTCTCTTCTCTCGCTTCTCTGATTTGTTGCTGCCATTGTCGTACGACGGGCTCCGGAATTTGAAATTCTTTCATGAACTTGTCACCTTCACCCTTCCTGTTGAGGTCCGGGCTGAGGAGTACCTGCTGTTGGGCCTCCGACAAATGCGCGACTGTGTTAATAAGGAAATGTAGTAGCTCAGTCCTTCGCTCCCCACCAACTTCCATAATGCTGTGAACTTCCTGTTATAGGGCATGGGTGATGGTCGGCTTTTCCAGCCTCCAGATAATGTCATCTAAACCTCCAGTCCATTCTTCGGGATTCGATGGGGACTCTAATGCGTACTCTTCCGGGTTATCCTCTTCCGCCTTGCTCTCAGCCTCCCCTTCTTGTTCTTGCTGCTTCTTCGTTGGAGACTCCATGCTAGAGTCTGGGAAGTACCCTTCCTCTGGCATATCGCTGTCTCTATCTCCGTGTCTGGGCTTGCTTTCGTCCGGTAACAGGCCTACCTTGCTGGGTCTTTTTTCTTCGTCCCTCCATCCGTGCGCGTAAGCCGAATAGTGGCGGTCTCCAAAGTGAAGCACAATTGGCATCTTCGTCTGTTCCGGCCGGCTTCGGTTTTCAACTCAATACTCTATTCACACAAGCACTTGGCGAGAGAAACCTTTCTCCACATGTGTAGAAGGATTGGTTCTGGTTCTTGTTATGCCGGGTTTCTGGTTGGTAGTGCTTCGCCGTCCAGTCTCCGCCTTCTCCGTTCTCTAACACAATGATGTCACGCCGCAACATGGCCCCGTATGCTATCAAAGTGTCATTACTCCCCACAGAGATGGTGGCAGGAAATCAGCCCGACTGGATCCGCTCTCCCCATACTCTTGCAGATATCTTCTGCACTC
>JAAVTH010000572.1:0-27757 GCA_011947325.1 Phytophthora macrochlamydospora | reverse complement strand
TTCCTCAGCGATTGCAGAACTAGTCCGGCAATTGGGGTTTGATCCCCCGAAGGACATTCTTCTAGAACGGCCGCAGAGTATTTGGATCCCGCGAGTTTAGCTGAATTCTGCGAATGGATTCTTGATTAGATAGATTGTCTAAGCTACACCTTCCAGACGAGAGAATCCGCTAACTAGTTAATCAAATCATTTCAACTCAACTTGAGGTAACTTTAAAGTGTTGATCACGTTGTAGGTGCTAAGCTCACTGCTGAAGGCCACTCGTCGTCTAACTTCTATGCCAGCTCGGCCTCACGTTCTGTGCGTCTGACGGGAGTCCGTCACACGGTCGCCGTGCACCACGGCGACCAATAGGATAGAGTTCAGAATTGTTGGTCCAGCGGCGCCTCCCGGCGCCGCTCAACTAAATACAAGTCAGAGTTTCATTTACTACAAACAAGGAGCACCGCCCCGTTACAACTGGTAGCACTTCGTAGTCCGCCCACACGACCATGAACGACGCTTCCAATTTCAACGAAGGGGCTGGTGCTGCCCTCGAGCATGCCAACTTCCCCACTTATCCGTGTTTGAGTGGGAGGCGCTACACCGCCTTGCCGCGGTGTCCGGAGAAGGAGTCATCAAGACCTTGCTGACTGCCGGAACGGAATCTGATCAACGCCTGGCTGCTCATGAGTTCATGGCGCGTGAACTCGCCGACCAAGAACAAGACCGACATCGTGAAGCTCGATGTATCCAGCTACAGCGGTGAGGGCGACGCTCGCCTCCAGCTGAATCGCTGGTTCTGTGAGATCGACATCGCGATCGAAGCTCGGCAGTTATCTACCGAGTTCGCTCGTACCCGGTTCTTACTGTCCAAGTTGACGGGAAAGGCCAAGGAATGGGCACTCGGCAAGCTCGTCGCCGACACCTCCTGCTTCTCGACGATGCAGTCGCTGAAGGATGATCTTCGAGCCCCCTCAAGATGAGCGTGTCCAACGCTCGGCATTCCTGTCACGCAGGGACGGATGTCCATGCTCGAGTACATCCAGCGGGCACGACACCTGGTGTCGTGTATCACGACCCAGTGGACATGGCGACTCAGGTCCATGTCTTCATCTCCGGCATGAACGCTGGGTACCAGCGCTTCCCTGACCAGGAAGACACCAGGGTCACTGGAAGAGGCCTTCGAGACGGCACTTCGGGAAGATTATAGCGTTTCCGCTTCTGAGGCGTTCTCCCTTGCTCGCCCCCCTCCGCGGGCCAGGCAATGGAGCTTGACGCCATCCAGGATTACCACGGGCGCCGGCGATCCAGTCCGGCGCCAACGTCGTCTGACAGACCGCCTCTGGCGGGCCCCGGTCGAAGCCCTCGTCACATGCGGTGCTTCCGCTGTCGCAAACTCGGACATCGCGCCGCTGTGTGCCGCGCTCCCGCTCCGGTCTTTGCGCACGTCGTCGCCGAAGCCGCTGATGGTATCGTCGCCGAGTCAAAAAATGGCGACAACCAGTAGGCGCGGGGCGCCCTGCTGGTCTGAGAAGGATGGAACGCTCTCTGGTGGCGGAGCCCCCTCCTAGCCCTCCTGTGCTCCACGCACACTTATTTGCCACCACCTCGGGCGGCGACCCAAGACTGATCATACTCAGTCTCCACGTCGATGGTGCGAAGCGTCCACTTCGCGCCCTGCTCGATTCGGGCGCGACGAACAACTTCGTCCGCGCCGAGTTTGTCGGTGTTACCGGCGGACCTGAGCCTTCGCGAAGGTCCGGGGAGATGATTGTGAAATACGCTGATGGCAAGCCACGGCGTACGCCGCGGCGCTCTGCGACCTTCACGTACGAGTTTGACGGATTCCAAAGCTCCGAAGATTTTCTAGTGATCGAGCTGAGTGGCTCGTTCGACTGCGTCTTCGGCATCCCATGGCTCGCCCGTCACCAGCCTGAGATCAACTGGCTGACCGGCACGGTCCGCCCACGTGACATCGACGTGAATGCAGTACTGGCGTTCTTGCGCGGAACGCCGAAACGATGGCCGCATGTTGCAGTCATGGACTCCGACTCCATGACCCATGCTGCACCTGAAGTGATTGATGACCCTTCGTGTGCGGCGTGCGAGCACGCATCCTGCGCCGGTCTTGAGCAGGTGCCTCAAGACGTGTCTGTCGTGGTCGAGCATGGGTTCCCACGTCCCGATGAGCAGCGGCTCTCGGCAGCAGACAACACCGTGATCGAAGAGGGATTCCCACGCCCGGACGAGCAGCGGCTCTCCGTAGACGATGAACAAGAAGATGTGGTTGAGCGTGGTCTCCCACGCGCGGTCGAGCAGGGGCTCCCGCATGTGGTCGAGCAGGGGCTCCCAGATGAAGTTGACGCCGATGTCGTGTCTCGGCATCTGAGTACAGCAGACTTGGTCGAGCATGGTCTCCCGCTGCCTGCTACGGAAGAGTTCACCCGGCCAGTCCGTCGCCGTGGTCGCCGCCAGCCTCGGCGACCCCGCGCTCCTCCGAGTGAGTCAGACGCGTCTGACTCCGAGGTTATCTCCGTTCTGATGGGGGATGACGCGGCATCGATCCCGCGTATGCACAATGTCGAGGTCGCACGCCCGCCGTCCGATGCGTCCGAGATCACCAAGTTGCCTGGCCTGTCGTGGAAACACCTTCTCCACGACTTGAAACATGGTGAGATCGAGCAGGTTTGCATGATCGTCGCGGACAACACCGCGACTATCGCGGCTGTCGATGTAGATGCTGGTGACACAGCGTCCGATACCCGGAACGCCCGAAAGGCGCTGAGCCTAAGTCCGCCCGCGAGGCCCGCTACTTGGCCCAGTCGTTACCAGCACTCGAAGCCGCTGGTAACCCGTTGCTCCGCTGGTTCGCGAGTTCATCGACATCTTCCCCGACAAGGTTCCGGCTGAACTTCCTCCCGATCGTGGTGTTCGGCACGAGATCGACCTCGTGCCCGGTTCGAAGTACTGTGTGACGCGACAATGGCCGCTGCCCCGCGACCAAGTCAAGCGATTGATGCGTTCTTCGAAGGTCGCCGGCACGCCGGCCACGTTCGCGAAAGCCTATCGCCGCATTCCAGTCCGACATTCTGCGTGAAGAAGGCGACGGGCGGGTGGCGCATCGTACACGCCTTCAACAAGCTCAATGACGCCACCATCCCGGCGCAGACGCCGATCCCGCGGAAGGACATGGTGCTCGACACTATGTCAGGCAGCACTGTGTACAGTGCTATCGACCTCATGGACGGCTTCTACCAAATCCTGATGCGTGAAGAAGACGTGCCGTTGACTGCGGTCAGCACGCCCAGCGGCATGCTCTGGGAATGGCTCGTGATGCCGCAGGGGCTCAAGAATGCCCCTGCCACTTTCAACCGCATGGTGTCCAACCTACTGCGTCCGTATCGAGACTTCGCGCCCAGCTACTTCGACGACATCTTCATTCACAGTCGTGCCGAGAGCGGCACGACGGATGTCGACGTCCACCTTCAACACCCCCGCAAGGTGTTCGAGGTGATGCGGGCAAGCAAGCTGTACGCCAACCTGAAGAAATGCATCTTCTGCGCTCCCGAGATTCCAGTACTCGGGAGCTACGTCAGCAAGGACGGCGTTCGCGCTGATCCGGAGAAGATCGCGGCGATCTGCGCTTGGCCGACTCCGCAGGGCCAGAAACAGCTCCGGCAGTGGCTTGGACTCGCCACATATCTCCACCACTACTCGAAGAACTTTGCTTCGACTGTTCGGCCGCTGTCGCAACTCCTGAAAGCTGACGCCACGTGGTCGTGGCGTCCCGAGCACCAAGCGGCCTTCGACGCGGTCAAAACCAGGTTGTCCACCGCGCCCGTATTGATGCTTCCGGACCACTCGAAACCCTTTCACGTGGTGTGTGACGCGAGCGACTTTGCAATCGGCTGCACCTTGATGCAGTTTGATGACGATGGACGCGAGCGAGTGATAAGTTACCAATCGCGCCAATTGAAGCCAGCGGAGCGGAATTATCCGTCCATGACAAGGAGTTGTTGGCGATGCGCTACGCCCTCATCAAGTTCCGCGTGTACCTCCTGGGCGAAAGTACGTTCGTGGTGTACACGGATCACGCTTCGCTCGGACGGCGACGAAGAGCCCTCATTTGTCACAGCGCATGGCGCGCTGGCTATCATTGTTCTCGGAGTACAACTTCGTCGTTCACTATAAGCCGGGCAAGACCAACATCCTCGCCGACGCGCTCTCGCGTCGACCGGATTACGTGCAATCGGGTCGCCATGCGATTGGTGACGAGGATGACGACGATTGCGCTGTGTGCACCGCTGATGAAGTCGCTGCTGTTGAAGTCACAGCGACCACTCCGCTCCGAGACCTGATCGCGGCTGCGTACGAGTCGGATGCGGCGTGCTCCGAATTGATCAAGCACCTGAGAGAACCATCAGAAGCAGCGCGGCGCTGCTTGTCCCCTCGCAGCTGCGCCCGTGTCGACCGCTACAGTCTCGATGGGGATCTGCTGACCTTCCGCGTCGATCGCGCGGACCCGCCACGCATCGTCGTCCCGCTTGACGATGATCTCAGAGCCCGACTGATCCATGAGTTTCACGATACCCCCAACGGTGGCCACCTCGGGCGCGAGAAGACATTCGCGTCACTATCGCGCGACTTCTACTGGCCACACATGTACAAGTGGGTACGCAAGTGGGTCCGCTCCTGTGAAGCGTGCCAGCGTGTCAAGCCTTCGCCGTCGAAGCGAGCCCCGCTTCGACCTCTTCCAGTCGCGACGGGTCCGTGGACATCGGTCAGCATGGATTTCGTTTTGGTCTGCCACGAGACGCTCAAGGCCGCACAGGCATACTTGTTTTCGTCGACCGATTTAGCAAGATGGCCCACCTTGCTCCCGTTGCCTCATCGATCACCGCGTCTCAGTCGGCGGCGCTGTTTCTCGACACAGTGTATCGCCACCATGGACTTCCATCCTCAATTGTATCCGATCGAGACCCACGTTTTACTGCAGCTTTCTGGACGGAAATCTTCAACCTTGTCGGGACGCGGTTGGCGATGTCCACCGCGTCACATCCTGAGACCGATGGCCAGACCGAACGCGTTAACCGGGTTGTCGAAGACGTGCTGCGGTGTTACGCCACGTCGTTCAAGTCATGGAGCTCTTTCCTGCCGATGGTGGAGTTCGCCATCAATAACGCCGTGCACGCATCGACTGGCTTGACGCCATTCTTCGTCAACTTTGGCCGTCATCCGCGCGTTCCGGCGCTCCTGGGGCTGGAGCGCCCCTTCCAGTTCAGCTGTCAGGGAATCACGACGCTGCGACTCCCACTTCCACTGGTGGCGCCCCGCATCGACGCACGAGATGGCCGCTGACTCCAATGTGAACGCGGTGAGCACGAGGTCTTCCACGCGGGTCCCCAGCCAGGGTCCTCTTACGGGCCGCCGCGCGAGCGGCGACTGCCTCTCCACGAGACGTTGCCTATCGGACCAGTCGGATGCTGATCAACCCGCGTCCGCGTCGCGCAGCTGAGCTTCACACTGCTCCTGATCCAGTCGCGGCTACTGAGCCACCGCCAGCAAACTTTGCGCCCAACGCGGCGCCGCAGCGAGCGACGCTGCGGCTGTCCACGAGTTCGTGCAACAGCGCGAGTCGATTGTCCGCTACGTCCGCGATGCGATCGCTGCTGCCGTCGATCGCCAGAAGGAGAATGCGGACCGCAGCGGGCGCCGAAACGTGGAAAGGTTCCACGTTGGGGACCAAGTCCTATTATCTACCAATGGAATTTCCCCAATGCTTGTGACGAATCTGGGCGCAAACAAGCTTGCGCCACGGTACATTGGCCCATTCAAGGTGTTGAAAGTCATTGGAGATGCTTACCGGCTACAGCTACCGCCTACGCTCAAGCTACACCCTACGTTTTACGTCGGTCGACTTCGTCGCTACCGACCAGCGTCGTTGCCTAGCGGCGGTAGTCCGGCGCCGATCCTCGCTGCGCCTGCTGCTGGCTCAGCTGACGCCACAACACGGCGTTCTCCCACCCCAGCTAATCCACGCGACGTTCCAGCCAATTAAGACGTTGCGCAGCCGCAGCGTCCTACCATCCACCCACCCCCGTTTGAACGCGACGGTCCGGCTCCCTTGGTCGATGCGGCGGGAATATCCGTCACATCGTCGAATCGATTCTTCGGCACGACGACACTCCGGGTGCCCGACGCGGTCGCGGCCCTCGCCGCGGCGACACTGATATCCCTGCGCACCGCCAATACTTGGTGCGCTGGGTGGGGCCACTGGATGACAGCTGGGAGCCGAGGGCGGTGCTGCTTGCGGACGTTCCAGGTCTGCTTGACGCGTACGAGACGGGTCTTCAATCGGCTGCGGCAGCGAGCCGCCGCGAGCTTCATGTAACGCGCGACGATAATGACCAATCAGCTGTGCTCCTCCTCCGACAGCGGCGAGTCCACCAGGGAGCAGGACCACTCCCGCTCCGTCGGTCGCGGGAGCCCGTACTTGCGGCACTCAGCACAGCCCTCCAGGTAATGGGCGTAGCAGCAGAGCCGATCTGCCGCCCACGACAGCTTGCAGACCCTCGCCGCCGCACCCGCCACCGACAAGCGCTCGTGAGTCTCCTCACGAGCCTCGATCAGCCGGCGAAACTGCGGACCCGTCTCAGCGTTCCAGCGCAGCACGAACGCGGTCCACGCCTGGTCGAGCGAACGTTGGGTCACGGAGAGTCTCCGTGACGGGCTTGCCTCGGGTGCGGCGCCAGCGCGCGAACCAGGACGCCATCTCCTCCTCGGGCAGTGAGCCGTGCACGCCGCTGCAGTCGCGCAGCGGCCACCGCACGAAACTGTCTGCGAAGCTCGTGCGCGTCTCGCGGTCGTCGAAGCTCATGGTGGTGAATTTGACAGTGAGCTCTATCTTATGCGGGAGTGGTGTGACGGGAGTCCGTCACGGTCGCCGTGCACCACGGCGACCAATAGGATAGAGTTCAGAATTGTTGGTCCAGCGGCGCCTCCCGGCGCCGCTCAACTAAATACAAGTCAGAGTTTCATTTACTACAAACAAGGAGCACCGCCCCGTTACAGTGCGGCCCGATGCAGTGGCTAAGGCTTGGTAGAACTAGCCACTACAGTTTTACCGGACACAGCGCAGACGAGCTCGGGACTCAAAGTCCGCTGCAGCAAGAAGGAGAGGCCGGGCCCTAAATTCGGCTTGCGCCAGATTGGAGATTTCCATGTTTACTCGAAATACCAGGTAGAAGAAAGGAATTGAGTAGTTTTCGGAGGCCAAGCTTCCCTAACTAATCAACTACTTGCCCCCATCCATCCGTGATCGTATGCAACAAGGAATAGGCGATTCGTTGGACTTGTCCGTGTTAGAGGAGTGGATAAATTGCTTTTGTTTTGACAGCTTAAATTTGACGTAGCTGTTGTTGTTGACAATATTCACTTCGGCGGCAAGAATCTCGACAGCAATGCGATAATACCGCATCGCAATAGCCAACTTGCTACGCTTTTGCGGCCATGGATTCGACACTGTAAGAAAGCGTTCGTGCTGCATGCAAATCGAGACGCTTGAATGCAATGAAGTGCTTGTGTTTTTGAGTTTCCCCATCCTTGCATGTCATCTGTGCAGTAAACTACATGTGCCATCGTGCATTTACGATGCCATTTAAAAACGCGTCAGCAGCACGTAGTAGTGGTGACCATCGTCGCTGGAATCAGTGACGCGGTAACATCGACCTCGGATAATATGTATAATCCCTCGCCGACTCAAAGTCGAAACCCGAGAGGTAGTGACAAATCGAGGGTAAATTCTTCTGTCTGGAAATCGTGCGAAATGTTACTGCTGCCGTTGAGATAGCCGTAGTACTGCTACTCAGGCCAGGCCACCTCGGGTCCGTGCATTTCCCTATCGCTCGGTAACTAGCAGGGGTATATTGTACACTATTTCTTGTTTCTCACGAGTGGTTCAGCTCGCAATTCTCCGCACAGGCAACACCTCGAAGCTCTTTCAAGACCCCTTAACCCCACCATGCTTTATCGCCTTGTTTTAGTGGTCACAGCAATCATCTTCTTTCTTTCAGTCGACTTCTACCAACTCAGTCGAGATTTCTTCATCTGCTAGCGTAGATGCGTTTTAGCATAGACGAACATTGAGGGTTGGTGATGCAAACGAAGAGCGAGTCAACATCCCCGATCACCGCAAAATTGTGAGCTTCAAAGGAGGCTAAGGAGGTAGCCAAGTGGAAACCGATCGACGATTGATTCAATCTACAAAACGGTCAGGCGAGGTTTGAAGTTGGGGGTAAAGGTTGGTGAGAAGCTCACAAAGGACAAGAACTACAAGTTCTAACAGGCGTATCTGACCAAGTTTGAAGGTAGAACGGACGAATTCCTGCAAGACAACCTGCCGAGTCTCAGCGTGTGGAATCTGCTCGGTCTCGAGAAATTCAAGACCATCGGTGCATTGAAGCAGTCGGAGAAGCTTAAGATCTACCTCAAGTCCGTCACCAAGTTCGACGACAAAGCAATCCACGATAAACGACTCCCGGATCCGAGATGTACTAGCAACATTCTCGAGCCGAGTTTGTTGCGAAACTCGGTGCTCGTACTGCGATGAAAAGACCCGAATAGTATGCCAAGGCGTCGCTGAGATTTGCCGGCAGAACGAGGACGGATCTAATGGAGAATGCGAACTGTCGCTACGTTCAGGTGTATCTGGATGAAATGGCCAGATTGCCTTTTGTTGAGCATAATACGCTGTTGACAAAGGCGCGTGAATATTTAACGGCTGGAGTTGCCGTCATACCGCCGCTTCCTTACACCACTTCATTAGTCTGATCGAGCTTAAAAATACCGAAGACTTCTGTTCATCATTGGCATCGCCAGACTTGCTTGCTCAAAAATGTGATCCTTTAAGAATTCTCATCACATGTGGTCAAACTAGCAGTCCACTGTTCTATTAAGCATACCTTCTGCTCGTTTTTGATCACACCTTTTACTGTGGAGCTTGAACAATATCTGGTACAAGGATTCGTCGGCAGGATACTCGTCCAGCATCAGCGATTTCTTGACGTACTCTTCGGGTCTGCCGGCCCCAGCCTACAGCAGCACCCTGGACATGATCTCGTTGCGGTTTGGGGGCCAAAATCTGCTCATCGGTTGGGAGATAAACTTTCTTGACCTGAGTGCTTCATCATCGTATTTGATAGCGTACCTGGAACTCACTTTGAACTCGTTCGAGTCCTTGATTCGGCGCACTAGCATCTTGTCGAGCTCAGGATCCGTCTAGATAAACTTTGTAGCGATACGCTTTCTACTGACTTCAATTGAGCAGTGCAAGCGAGGACAAAACGCCGGTAAGTGGGGTGAAACAGGAAACACATGGCATGAAGCACCTTTCTAGTTTTTTTTAATGTTTTCTACTGGATCAGTGTTGACGCTTCCACCTTAGTCAGAATTTCGCGGTAGAACGGTAGTACTTGTTTTCTGGTGAGACTTTTCCCAAACGTTTGATCCAGTTTCAACGCACTTCTGGCTTGAGGGTTCATCCAGCTTTGGACAAGTTGCTTCGCATTCGCTTGGCGTTCGGACCGCTCTCCATTTTGACAGCAATGACAACAGGAAAACCAGCTGAAAGCGATAGCGACGCATGGGGATGACGAATTCCGAACTGGTTCAGACACACAAACGATATGCGCCTGTAGTGTCCCCAGGGAATGAAGAACTGGGCTCCAGTCAACTAGGCACGGCGTTGTCGCCGCCATGGTTGGCGTTATCGCCAACACAGTTAGCGTTATTGCAATGAGCTTGGGGCTCGTTATGCACGCACGAGGCCAGTCACTGACGCAGGTTCACCATGGCTGGACATGTAGCGCCCATATATTTCCCGTCGCGATACATTTCCGATCGATGATCTTTCTGGCAGGTCAAACCAAACCCACCGTCCCCCAAACGCGACCATCAAAATCGCGGGTGTATGTCGAATATCCCCAATACTTTGCACGTGCAGGACCACTCCATCAGCGAGATCGCTTTCGCTTGGCCAATCCTGAATTCATACGTACAGCACAATCTCACCAGCTTCACTGGTCAACACAGCCAGAACCTCGAGCAAGTGCTGCAGGCTGAAGATCTTGCGATCTTTGCACCGATCTTTGACGAAGAGTCGCAGATAAACACGCGGTTTGTCGACTTTACAACAAGGGTAAGACGTGGTTGGCCACGGTGCAGTCTTGCCTTTCCAGCTTGCTCTCTTCGACTGCGCGCCAACCAAGCCCATGGGGATGGCAGCACCGACGCCTCCATGAACTCACCCGGTCTCAGTCCGCTCGTCTGCAGACGACCTCCAATCGACCGCAAACACAGCCAACTTCTGTCCAGTGGTCGAACGCACGCCACCATCTCGCCGTGCTTCTCCCAGCTTTCAAAGCTGAGCGCTCAGGTGCCGCCGTCGCCGCCCCGCAGAGCACGCTGGTGCCACGCAGATCGGACTCCGCGCTCGGCTCTGTCCGTGTGACTGGAGCCCCTGATTTCAACGTTACGTAGGCCAGCAAGCAAGCTCCAGCGTCGTCCTTGGGGCCACTGCAGCTAGGAAACTCACAACGCCGATACACTGCGAATTTGTCTATGACTTAGGTCTGCTACATGCAGCGGAGGACCAGGACTGACCATTAGCACGCTGCATCTTGACCGTCCAGAGAACACTTTGCCGTCACCTTGCTGCACGCCGTGATGTCACGCCCGTCAGCGCGCGATTGGCTGAAAATGGTACCCATCCCATCCGAACAGATACCGTCCCGTCTCTGCGCGCTAATCTAACGGGTACCGGTCGGTGTTGCCGCCACCGCTGGAAGGCTCGAGAGCCACACAGTCGGGAATTTGCAGCGTCAAGCAGCAAGCATTCACACGTCGCAGATTCTGTGCAAGTAAGTCATGGTGGACGGCGCCAAGCCCAAGCGGCAGATCTCGTGGCAGGAGGTCGCCCAGCACGCGTCCTACGACAACGCGTGGATCGTGATCCACCACAAGGTCTACGACATCAGCAAATGGGACTCGCACCCGGGCGGCATGGTCATGCTCTCGCAGGCTGGAGAGGACGCCACCGACATCTTCACGGTGTGCCACCCGACCAGCTCCTGGAAGCTGCTGGAGCAGTTCTACATTGGCGACGTGGACGAGAGCACGGCGCCTGACGCTCAGGGCCTAGACGACACTCAGAAGGCCCAAAAGGCCAAGACCGAAGAGTTCATCAGCGCCTACCGCCGTCTGCGCATGAAGGTCAAGGGCATGGGCATGTACGACGCCAGCCTCATCTACTACGCGTGGAAGATCCTCAGCACCTTTGGCATCTGGCTCGCGTCTGTAGCCATTGCTACCATTTCGATAGCTGGCCCATGTACATGCTCGCAGCTTGTATCATGGGTCTCTTCTGGCAGCAATCGGGCTGGTTGGCTCACGACGTGCTGCACCACCAAGTGTGGGACAACCACATGGTCGGCAATGCCATGGGTGTGATCATCGGCGATATCTGGATGGGCTTCAGCGTGCAGTGGTGGAAGAACAAGCACAACTTCCACCATGCTGTGCCCAACCTGATTGGCGACACCAAGACGCAGTACCTGGGAGACCCCGACATTGACACAATGCCGCTACTGGCTTGGTCCAAGCACATGGCGTCGCGAGCCTACGAGTCCAGTTGGGGACCGTTCTTCGTCCGCAACCAGGCCATCTTCTACTTCCCACTGCTGCTCTTCGCTCGCTTCAGCTGGCTGCTGCAGAGCTACTACTACGTGTTCAAGGACTTTGCGTTCGGCAAGTACGACCCTGTGGACCTCCCGAACGGCGAGAAGTTTGGTCTGATCGTGCACTACCTTTGGAACATTTTGCTGCCGGTGGTGACGGGCATGACCGTTGCGCAGGGCTTGGCGTTCTTCATGGTCTCGCAGATGTCGTGCGGAGCGCTGCTTGCTGTGGTCTTCAGTGTGGGCCACAACGGCATGTCGGTCTACGAGCGTGAGGACAAGCCCGACTTCTGGAAGGCTCACCACGACGCGCAACATCACGCCGGGCTTCTTCATGGACTGGTTCTGCGGCGGTCTCAACTACCAGATCGAGCACCACTTGTTCCCCATGATGCCGCGCCACAATCTGTGCAAGGTCAACCCGCTGGTCAAGTCGCTGTGCAAGGAGTACGGCGTGCGCTTCCACGAGACGGACTTTTACCCCGGTTTGGTGGAGGTGGTGGACGAGCTCGCGGACATCAGCAAGGAGTTTCTCCTCGAGTTCCCGGCCATGTAAATTGGCGAGCGGGAATGGAAGATGGTGGAGCTGCACATGCATGTGATTTCATGTTGGAGGATTCTGCAGACTCGGTCGACCTCCCCATCAGCGGGTGGTACTCGACAGTAGATCCTTAAAAAAATGCAAAATGGAACAAGTGACAACAACTTGTTTGTACCGTAGTTACCAGTGATTTGAAAATCTCTTGTTTGACGAGGTGTTGTCCTGGAGGAGAACTACAAGCCGAGCTTATGCTTGACTAAATAATTCCCGACTGCCATGGCGCATGTACTTCGAATAACGATTGCGCGTGTACTTGACGATGCAAAATGGAAAGTGATCATGTTAGTTAAGACTTTCTGCTACTCGCTAGCCTATGAGCTATTCTAGAACACTCGAAGCCTCACCACACAAATCCTCTGCTGTGCGAGTTGCTGCTGTCCTGTCCGTGCAGATTGTAGCACATCGTCTTCTAGAACTTCGACACTTCGAAGTATGTTTCAGGTCGTATGAGTAAATTATCAACTTGAGCAATCCCAAGAAATCAGTTACAACAAAAGCAATATCGGCATTCTCCATTTTCCAGAAAACCTGTAGCGAAAAATGAAGATGCGATCACTGATCGCTGATCGCCGATCAAAGACTAACTTGCTTCATAGCACTAAAACTGAGTGTCTATCTTAAAATAGTCCTTGAATTCATGGATGCGAGTGCACCTCGAGCTCGTGCATTTCCCCATCGCTTCGAGCTGTCTGGTAATCCGGCTTGGGTTGATGCCGCTTTGGTTACCGTACGGTGGTCAGGAATTCTTTAGTCTCTTACTCGAAGCTCTTTCAAGAATTCCCAACACCGCCATTTGCTTTCGCCACGTTTTATTGGCGATATCGATCACCTTCTTTGCTTCAACCAATCTAACCGAGATCTCCTCATCTGTTAAAGTCGATGCGTTCAATCACGGATGAAAATTGCGAGTTAACAAGGAACTGAAGAGCATGCCAACATCCCTGGCGTGTCTTCCATTGCTGCGAGATTTGAGAGCTGTCAAGGAGGCTGAAGCCAGCGAGATTGCCAAATGGAATCAAATCGACGATTGCTCGAGAGATACCAGTCCCCGGTTCATGTCAAGGAAAATTTAAAGCTGGGGAAAACGTTTGACACCAAGCTCGTGCAAGACAAAGACTACAAGTTTTACCAGGCATATTTGACAAATATCGAGGGGAGGATTGATGAATTGGTGCAGAGAGAGCTTCCGACTCTGATAGTGTGGAACCTCCTCGGTCTCGAGAAATTCAAGAACCCTACAGTCTTGCAACCGTCGGAAAATTGAAGACCTACGTCAAGTATGTCACCGAGTTCGACGATAAGGCCATCAAAACAGGAAGAATGCCGAATCCAAATCTCGGGAAATCTTTTCTCCACGATCTCGAGCTGAGTTTGATGCGGTCCTTGCGATTCGGACTGCGGAGAAACGGCCTGAAGCGTATGTCAGGGTATCGCTCAGACTTGCACGGAAAACGGGAGAATACCTCACCAGTCAACCGAATTACTTTACACAATACTTGGGGAATGTGGCTAAAAAACTGTCTCGTTGACCGACTATTGGAGCTGGGAGGGAAGACTAATCGCCATCGGGGCACTTACCTACGATGTGGTTTCGCCATTTCGTCCAGATGTTCCTGGAAGAAAAGTAGTTGGCGTTCGTCGTGAGATCCATCCCCGTTTTGCCGGTCAGTCCCAGCGATACCTTGATATTGTCTTCAGGTCTTTTCTACATGATCCGAATACGATCTCGACAACGAAGATGGCCGTTTCCATGAGCGCGTGAACGATGTTTGTGGTATGTAGTGGGTTGCGGCTCATTGCCGCGCCCAGTTGCTCAAGCTTCGCCTGTCGTCTTCCTGGACTGCCCAGATGGGCAGGTAAGACGTGATGATGGGGAAAGAGTTTGTGGTACGGGAGGCCTCAAGGAGACTCTCGTCCGCAGTTTGGGATTTACCCGCAAGAGACCTAAGCAGCTATCATAGTATATGTTGGTGCTTTGGGAGTTCCAGCTCCCACGTTGGTGTTCAATGTGTCTTGGAATCCTCGACCTACTACATGGTAGCAAACTAATCAATCCATTCTACTGAAATGTAATCGGTGGGCCGAAGCGAAAGACGCTGTTGAAGATAGCATCTTCTGCTACTTTGGTTGTTCTTCCTGTCGGGACGCGATCACGAAGTGAATTTGCGACGCCATCCAGATACGCCTGAAAGTAGTCATAGTTTCCGTGCTCGGTCAATTCCGCCCCGTTACCCCGGTCAGTCCCAGTGAAGCCCTGACGTACTCTTCCGGTCTCTTCTCAGCGGTGCGAATCGCAAGTTTCACTTTAAACTCGGTTCGAGACGCTGGGAAAAGACATCATAAAGTCTTGGATTCGGAAGTAGTTTTGCCGTTATGGCCTTGTCGTCGAACTTGCTGACGTACTTGATGTATATCTTAATTTCGTCCGATCCCTTGAGGGCTTCAATCCTCTTGAACTTATCGAGACCGAGTAGCATCCACATGTTGAGAGTCGGGATTACTTTCCTGACAGTTCATCAATCCTCCTTCAAACATCGTCAGGTAGTCGTGATAAAACTTGAAGGTTTTGTCCTTCGCGAGTTTTGTACCAAGCTTGTTCCCCAACTTTAATTTGGTTTTGACCTCCGCTGGGGTCCGGTATCGCTTGAACCAATCATCGACTTGGTGCCACTTGGCTGTCTCCTTCGCTTCTTTAGCCGCTCGAATTTTCATGGCAAGGGATGGCAGGACTGGAAGTTGCATTCGTTCTTCATCGTCGACTCTTAACTTTCGACCAGGAGAGTCCGCTGAAGAAATCTCCGCTATGAGACCAGCGAAGTAAATGACTGTCATCAGCAGCATCACGTGAAGTAGACGCATGGTTGCGCTTGAAGTGAGACTGGTGTTACCTGGACGATCAATTGGCGACTGACAACCAAGTTGTAATAAACCCCGTGGTGGCAACGACCGTAACCCGGATCGCCATGGCCAGAACCAGGAAAAGACGTACGTGGAGGTGGACGCCGAAGACGGATGCTGCGACGAGCAGTAGAGTCGGGCCGACGAAAAACCGCAAGCCGGCGGCGGTTTTAGATCTCGCGACGGGTGGCGCGGAGTGACGAAAGGTAGCGACGGTTCGATGGTGTGGCCAAGAGCAGCGGCTCGAGGGCGCAGTTGATAATTTGCGCAACCGAGCGCAGGAGAGCCGAGCACAAGGAAGTTAAAAGTCGCACAGGAGCGCACAGCAGCTGGAAGTCGCACGTGGTGACGTTAGACGCGACACGGACAGGAACAGCAAGCCGACACACAGGTCGGCCGGCTCACGAGCAGAAGAAGACAGCGACCAAAGGGATCGCGACGTTGCAGAGGCCCGGCGGGAAGCTCGTCGAGGTCACGGTGAGCCGAGGAAACTCGTTGAGGTCACGGTAGGCCCAGCGCTCGTTGAGGTCACGGTAGGCCCAGCGGGAAACTCGTTGAGGTCACGGTAGGCCCGGCGGGAAACTCGTCGAGGTCACGTTCTAGGTCCGGCGACCGCCTTGGCAGTCGTCGAGATCACGTTGGAGGGCCGGTGGTCGTAGAGATCGCCGAGCTCACGTTGGAGGGCCGGTGGAGAGATCGCCGAGCTCACGTTTGAGGACCGGTGGTCGTAAGGATCGCTGCGTTCACGGTGGTAACAGTAGTTGAAGTCGGAACAGGTAGTTAATAGAAATTGGTGATAGCACCGGCGCGAGGAACTCAGTTGGTTCCTCGTCGGCCATCGGTTGTTGGAGAGTTACGTTGAGAGGGGAAGGAGAAGCTCGAACCCATCGGAAAGCGGGGTCAGCATCTGAGCGCGACTGCCCCAGGAGCGGGGGTAATCAAGAGCTCATTACAAAGTAGTAGTAGTAAGGTAGTCTATTGAACTTTCTTAGTTAATAGCCTCCTTGTACGACCGTAGCCGCTTGACCAATGACGGCTCCTTCTGCTGAAGCCACCGTGCTGGCGGAGGGGACTGGTTACCTGTTGGATCTCCGTCCCCTGTCATACGCTTCAAGCATTCAACACTAATTTGGAGTCGAATGCCCTGCAGTCTCGATTGCTGTCTTCTTCTTTCTCTTGTGGCTACTGCTTGTAGCTGACGCATGCCAAGTTGCCACATATATTGTAGCTGGTGCTCTCGTGTCCAGTGTTGGTCTTCGTGTACGGTTCTGTTTCTAATCTGCCACAAAAGAGTGTATCCAATGCTGCACATAGCCCACCAAATCCGCTGGGCTGCGTCTTCGTATTCCGGGCTCCAATGGCCGTACCATTCGACCATCCTCTGCCTGAAATGGTTGCTGACTGGAGGTGATTCCCGTCCTATGATATACGTTGTGTATGCCTTCATCTTTTCGGTTGAGACCTTCGTTCCGGTTCAATGTTGTACCAGCTTCCTCCAGAAGTCTTGGGCTCGAATACACTCGAACACTATGTGTGTGATTGAGATCTTGCTTACTGGGCAATCCTCTCCCATTGGGCATCCACCCTCGCGTTGGAAACCCTTATAATACAAATTCAGCTGCTGGACAGCTAGTCGGTAAGTCACCCATACTTGGTAGTCCGTCAGCATATTTCGATGTGCCCACACCTGCTTTGGTATCTGGCTTAATAACCCTTTTGTTTTTGGGTTTGTTGTCATTTTCGACTTCAGCTTCAGTATTGTTGATTGCAGATCTTTCGTCAACTCCTGCGTGACTCTCCGCTTTAGCGCCTTCTTCAGCGACCGCATTATGTTTCTGTTTCTTATGGCAGGGCTGACAATCCACGGGAAGTCGTGCAGCAGCGGATGGGCGTGGAAGACGATTCCCCGTTGTGCTTCTCCAACTTCTTGGCATCCTTTTAGCACCGTTCTGGTATAGAACCTGCCATTGTATCCCGTTGTCCCGTTGCGTTAGCATGATCTCTGCCTTGCTATTCTTTGATGTGCCCCGGATTTCTCCCTGTTTCGCTACTGTCCAGGTATACGAAAGACGTAGCTTAGGAGGCGAACGCAGTGCTAAGGGTGGTGGATCTCCCAGTCGCTCTCCCACTTTGAGACGTGGTGAGCTGTAGAGAATTGCTATAAGCCATCGCTGAATTTTGGCGATGGTATGACTTTGGCGCCAGATCTTATGGGGGAGCACACACTGTGTACTCGTCACGCTTCGTGCGTACTATGTTGCACGCGCTAATTGATGATACCTCAATACCACAAAACTTCTGCCGTGACAACGTTGGTAATTTCACATCTGGGATCCATTCATTATCCGCCCACGAAAACTCCCCCAAAACGCTACGATTTCCCGTGGTGGGGCAGGTGGGGCGTGCATCTCGTCCAAATTCACCCGTACTGTTATGGTTTCCCCTTTTGGAGGAACGTATGTGAGGTTTTCCGTCTTGCTACTCGCTTGAGTAGCTAGTTTAGGAAGAATGGCGCCTGCCAGGTGCCTTCGAGTGTTTTGTTCGCTCTCTGAAGGCGCCAAAGAGGACCCATATCCACCACAAAGGCTTTGTGCTTCTGCGACCAGTCCCGCGGAACTCGTTTGCGTGTTGTGGATCTCGGTGAAATCCACGGTTCGCTGTTTGCCGCTGGCTGCTAATCCCAACCCAATACAACCACGCTTGTTTGTACGAGTCCCTCTTAGCTATAAGCCACATCGTGGTTGTTTTCACTTTTGTACGTGAATAGCCACTGAGATTACTGCTAATCCCAACCGCCAGCTTGTCGCGGTGTGTAAATCAATTCCGGCGACATCTTGTGTCGGCTGGGATCGTCAATTAGTTGCCGTCTCCACAAGAATTGCTTCTGCATATTTACCAGCTTAGTTTTCGTTGGTAGGTCCGGCGGGAATATTTTCGCAGTAAAAGAATCGCTGGGAGAACAATAGCGTTGAATAGGTCCACCCGTTCTAGCACTGACGTCGCTACCCGTTCTGCTGTTAGCATGCGCCTCATAATGCTTCGTACCCTCAAAGCCCAATTGATCTTCGTGAGGTCTGCGAACCCAATGTGGTAGCCGAGATACCGTACTGTTGCGCCTAGTTCCAGGACTGGTATTCCGTGCCATGTTTTCTGAGCGACGGCCTTGTTGAGAAAGATGTACTTACTTTTCGCGGGTTGGACTTGCAATCCTGATAATTTGCCAAACTCTTGGACGGTGCTGAGTGCTCTCGGGAATTGGCTGCTTCGTCGTAAAAACAGTGTGGAATCATCTACAAATGCCGAAAACTTGTGTTCTAAAGCTCCTTTTGCGCCTGGTACCGGTTGTCCCGAGAGTTCCACGTCTTGTCCTAATGCTAGGGCCAAGATCTCGACCGCCAGGAGGAAGAGTAGGGAGCCAAAGGGCATCCTTGTCGGATCCCGGATCGGACATGTAGCGGCTTCGAGAGTTCCCCGTTTACCAGAAATTGCGCAGTCGTGCCGGCATGCAAGTTTCTTATGAGATCTACAAATTCCGGATCGAAGTCGTACAGTTCCAACACCGCCAACAGAAAGTTTCTATCCACCGTATCGTACGCTTTAGCAAAATCCAATAGCAAAATGCCCGCGCTCTCCTCCGCCCCCGTGAGGTCGTCGTGAATGGCCGTTTCCAGCTGCGCCATCATCATTGTAATGGATTTATTCATCTGTCTCCCGTGCACGAAGCCTTGCTGCGTGTCCCCAATGAGTTTGCCCAGGAATCGCTGGAGTCTCGTAGCTAATACTTTTGCAAACAGTTTGTAACTCGTTTGTAGTAGCGAGATAGGTCGGTAGTCGAGTGCGTTGGTGGAGTCCCCTTTTTCCGTAGAGGAACGACGATCGCCTTTAAAAGGATGGCGGCGGCTGTTTTCCTTTCAAAAGTCCATTGCAGACTTCTGTTAGTTGAGGAATTAGCATCTCCGGTAGATCTTTGTAGAAGTCATTATTCAAGCCGTCCTCTCCACTGGCCTTGTGCCGCTCGAGTCCTTTTATTGCTGCTTGGATGTCCCCCTCCGTGACTGCTGCCAGTAGTTGCTGGTTATCCCGCCGTGTGACTTTCCGGTGAACTGGTATCTGTACAAATTTCTTGATGGCGGCTTTCATGTCCTTGGCTGGCGTTGAGCTGTGGCTTTTACTCATTATTTGTCTCCATACTCTCGAAAAGCGCTCCGGAATCGGGAGGTCTGCGCCAAAATTCATTTCTGGCGGCGGCAGGATTGACGTCACTGACTGATCCCGCTCCCACACTGCCGTTCGCTTAAACAGCCATCTCACTTGTTCTGGTGTTCACTCCAACCGGGCACCGATCCTGCTGAGATTGCGTTGTCTAAGTTCTTCGATCAGCCCTTGCAGGAGTTGCTGCCGGGATTGAGCTCGCTCTCTGATTACTTTTGCGGCCGCAGTGGCAGAGCGATGTCTTCTTCTTTTTCTCTCCTCTTGATCTGTTTAATCGCCCTCTTGCACCGCTGAATGAAGGCGTCCCATGCCTCTTCCGAAGTTCCGCTTTGTGGGCTCTCCTGGGCCATTTGTCTGCTAACTCCTTCGCCAGTCTTCCGCTTCGGTCTCCTCTGAAAGGGTAGACCGCCGCAGTAGTTTTGCGCCTGACCGATCTGCTGTTATCCGTTCTTAGATGCAGGACAATGGCGTCATGATCAGACTCTAGCGCAGGTAATTGGACCTCTACCTATTGAACGCTCATGCAGGCGCTCGCCGAGACATAAAACCGATCTATCCTACTAGCCGTATTCCCTCTCAGTAAGTAAAGTGTTCGTGATTTTCTAGATGTAAGTCCTCTAAGGCCGACTCCATCCAGACTCGAGCATCGATCAGATCGGCCTCTTGAACCAGCCTAGACAGGGCTGTACTTTCGGTGCGATCCGTTCTGTCTCCTCCTAGTCGATCCAGTTGTGGTTGTTCAACACAATTGAAATCGCCTGCTAAGATGACATGTTTTGCTTGTCCTAACTTCCATCGTCTCAGCTCTTTGACAAAGACCTCGCGTTGCTTCTTCCTGGTCGGGGCGTAGATGTTTAAAATTTGTTTGCCCTCCAGTCGAATACCTATAGCCCGCTCCGTCCATAAGTTTTCGTTCCACAGCTGCAGCCTCCCCTGTACTCGGGGAATATTAAAACGCCTACCCCACCTAATCGATGAGATCCGACACTCCAATATGATAGTGGTTGTTGGGTTGCTGGATCTCCCCACAACCATTGCCACATTCTTGTTAATTCGTCTCGCTCCATCTCGGTTTGAACGTGCGTCTCTTGCAGCAGTATGGCCGCTGGTCGTACGTCAAGGGGATATTGCGCCACGCTTCCAACCAATTTACTCTGTCCTCTTTCCGAAAACCTCTCAAATTCTGCGAGATGATGCGGAAATCGCCACGTTTCGAAGCTGGTCTTATGTCCTCTTCTTCCTCTGTGCGATATGTCGCCTCCGCTGCCTGGACACTCCGTGAGTATGCATCCCTTGGCCCCTCTACTTGCGGTGTTGAGTGCTTTCGCATCGTTGACATTGAGGTACCCTTAGTATTGACTTGGCGGGAGGGGATCTCCTACCTCTATCGCAGCCGCCAGGTATCGATCTACCGCTCTCCACAGGGTCGAATTATCCGACGCAAAAACGCATTTCTTAAAGTCTTTGTGAGCATGGAGCGCCTAGTAATGGCGGCGAAAAGATCCACTACTGTGTCTTTGGCAGTCACCCCTTCCCCAACTAGGACCGCTATCTTCTCTGCATATACCTGCGAGCATAACAAAAGCTGTCCTAATCGATACGCTCTGGCCGGTGCGCACATTCGCAATAGGCTATTGTTGCCGTATCGTTCCCGTTCCAAGTCTTCCCATTCCTCCGCTGTGGCCATTATGACTCTGCGTTGCTTGGTATCCGTCATTCTGCCCACTCGAGCCTCCCAGCCCGCCAGCTGACGAGCTCTGCTTCTGTCAGGCATCCGTTTTCTCCACTCACTTACCGATGCCTTCCAGCAATCATCTCTCCATTCTGCCGTCCATGCTAGGGCGACTTTGTCGTCAATGAGTTCTAGAATTTGGTAGAGTTCTTCAAACGCTCTAAGCAGCTCTAGTAGCAGAATCGGTTCATTCCTCGCCGCCGTTATCCATCGCTCCGTAGAGGCCTGAGTATCCGGAAATGGTATACGTGAACGTGATCGCCACGTGTCTGCTGCCGAATTCCAAACCTTTGTCCAGTCGGACGCCTCATCTCGCCGTTTTAGTTGGGGAGATTTATCCGGTGATTTGGCTTCGTTAAACTGGTCCAGCAAGTTCCGGGTGGTCGGCTCTGTCCATTCCTCTTGTACTATGCAAGCAGGCCCTCCGCTGGCTCGCTTCTTAAATGGAACAGCCTGGTTGTGGGGATTAACCACTGCTCCTTTGATGTTCTCACGTCCATCCGGAGTGGCTTCATGCGTTCGCTTCGTCAGACGCGGTGTATGGTCGGCCTTGGCCGCTCTCGTTAGTGGAGGTCTGGAAACTATCGCTCTTAAAGATCCCTGACTGGATGGTTCGTAGCTTGAGTCCGAATACTGGTGATCTGATTCAACGTCCTGTGACTGCTCCCCTTGTTTCTCTTCTCTCGCTTCTCTGATTTGTTGCTGCCATTGTCGTACGACGGGCTCCGGAATTTGAAATTCTTTCATGAACTTGTCACCTTCACCCTTCCTGTTGAGGTCCGGGCTGAGGAGTACCTGCTGTTGGGCCTCCGACAAATGCGCGACTGTGTTAATAAGGAAATGTAGTAGCTCAGTCCTTCGCTCCCCACCAACTTCCATAATGCTGTGAACTTCCTGTTATAGGGCATGGGTGATGGTCGGCTTTTCCAGCCTCCAGATAATGTCATCTAAACCTCCAGTCCATTCTTCGGGATTCGATGGGGACTCTAATGCGTACTCTTCCGGGTTATCCTCTTCCGCCTTGCTCTCAGCCTCCCCTTCTTGTTCTTGCTGCTTCTTCGTTGGAGACTCCATGCTAGAGTCTGGGAAGTACCCTTCCTCTGGCATATCGCTGTCTCTATCTCCGTGTCTGGGCTTGCTTTCGTCCGGTAACAGGCCTACCTTGCTGGGTCTTTTTCTTCGTCCCTCCATCCGTGCGCGTAAGCCGAATAGTGGCGGTCTCCAAAGTGAAGCACAATTGGCATCTTCGTCTGTTCCGAGCCGGCTTCGGTTTTCAACTCCAATACTCTATTCACACAAGCACTTGGCGAGAGAAACCTTTCTCCACATGTGTAGAAGGATTGGTTCTGGTTCTTGTTATGCCGGGTTTCTGGTTGGTAGTGCTTCGCCGTCCAGTCTCCGCCTTCTCCGTTCTCTAACACAATGATGTCACGCCGCAACATGGCCCCGTATGCTATCAAAGTGTCATTACTCCCCACAGAGATGGTGGCAGGAAATCAGCCCGACTGGATCCGCTCTCCCCATACTCTTGCAGATATCTTCTGCACTCTGCCTTTGCATTAGGTTTGGACATCCTTTCATATCCTCTGCCTAGCTCAATGAGCGCGTTCCTTCTCGCGGCATGGTCATATTTGAGGTCGAACTCAATGCACGCTCGGGCTGTGCATCCCAACTTGAGCGTTGCCGTCAGCTCCTCCAGCATTCTTGGGTTTTCGGACAGGTCACTGCTGGCAACGGCTTGGGCAACCGCAAAGGCTTGACAGTTTCCGGTTCCAGGCGTATCTATCGCTCGGAGTCCCATTGCTTCAAGTGCGTTCTCCAGGTTGGCCAGTTGGTCCCCACCTGAAGGTTCCAACAGGTATAGTTTTCCTTCCACTAACTCAATCTCCTGGATCCTGGTTATTATATCGGCTCGTGCCGTATCTTCTCGCACCATTAGAACGGATGTTTCCACTTTCGGGACTTTTTCTTGTTGTGATCCTGGGTGGAAACTTCCGGCGATGCCTCCGGCGTGCTTGCCTGGGAAGATTGCGAGTCCAACACTACTGGGTTGGTTTTCGATCCTGGACTTTGTTCTGGGGTCACTGTTCCTGTCGATCCCGGAGGCGACTTTCTTCTCTGTTTCTGGGTTGCTGACACTTCCATTGTTGCTGTTGTTGAAAGTTTTGAAGATATGTTCCGGTTTCGGACTGCTTTCTTAGTAGTCCCCCATCGAACCATTCTTCCTCCGTCTTCGATTTCGTCCGGGGATCGAGAGTGCTCGGCTTCGCCTCTCTAGTCTTCTGCTCTAACGTGGGTTGGTGATTCAATCGGTGTTTGGTCACTGTGGACCGTAGTTCATCCATACTTGTGAACGTTCTGGTCGGAACTTTTAGCGGGAGGATTGCTTCTTCCGGTGCCACTACACTACCTGGGCCGACCAACTGCTGGTTCGTGAGCCGGCAGTGACTCATAGGATGTCCCATGCCTCCGCACCGAAGGCACTGCTGCCTACCATTCATATGCGGGTGCTGAATGACGATACTTGAATTCAACCAGATAATTCTCACCACATCTGTTAACGCGCTTGGGCACCCTCCAGGTTGAACCGAACTTCCCAAGCTGTCGATGTCACCGAGTCCGGGCCGCTTTTGTCCAGATCGTTGCGGTCGAACGGCACTTGAAGCCATTGCTTCAGAAACGCGTTCAATCGTCCAATATTCATCGATCTAGATATGTTGTACAGCGTCACTCGATAGAAGACTTCGGCCTGCCTCGTCGAGCTGTCGATCCCACACGTTCCTGACGAGATCGTCCGGTGTTGAATCATGAGCGTTCATCAAGCGGTGAACGCGACTTTGAAACGGAACTTCCAACTTATCAAATTTCATTGCGACGGCTCGAGTGAAGAAGTGAAGGTGTAATTCGTGGCTAGTCATGTCATAACTAATAGCTTTCACCACCGCCAACATATCTCAGACGGCCTGGGTTCCCTCTCCTCGTCTGTGCATCGCCGTTGCAATTGTGTCCTTGAGACTACCCGTGCTCTGGAATGCTGCCTTTACCGGTATTTCTCCGGCTAGATCCATGATAAGTCGGCCTTCTACTTGCGCTCGTATGGTTTCAATTACTCGGATTTTATCTTCCGTCTCCATGATTTGGTCAAGGAACTGAGGCAGGGACCGACACACAATGTTGCCTTCGACCAGACCTTCGATAATTCTCCACTCGATTTCGGTTGCTTCTCGAGACAATGCCACTCGGTGCTTTCCGCACGTTCTCTCACAGTGTGCTCGCAGTGTATCCACTTCCTCTGGGATGTACTTCACCGGGTTGAACATAAAGTTCTCCAAGCGCTGTGCCTCTGGTCGATTATCAGTCTCCGTGCCCTTTACCTTTTGCGCCCATTCCGTCAGAACTGGAGCTGCTGTCTCCACTCGACTTGAGGACATCAACCCCAGCTGTTTGTTCAACCCGAACACCACTGTCTGTCTGGTTCTGTAAGCCTTCTTTACAATTCTGTCCACATGACGTTCCCATTCAGTCCACGCCTGTCCGTTTACAATCACTACTTGGTCAAAGAGATCCAAGAGTTTCTCACGTTCCATCTGCTTGAGCTTTGGTAGCCGCTGCACTCATTGATAGCCCGTTCGCTCCCATTGGATAATTTCGATGGATCATCGAAAATAATGACTGAATCAGTTCCATCCACGAGTGCGGGCGTTGGTTCCCTTCGATGGCACTCTCCATTGCCGACTTCAGCGTGTCCGCCAGTACTTCCGCTGTCAGTTCGGGGTCCGCAGCTGCTTGGTCCTCTGTCATCTTGTTCTCCCCTTGAGGGCCGTCAGGATTCTGGGTGTCCCCGCCTTCTAACTTGGATTCGTTGGTAATTTCTTGCTTCGACGACTCGTTCCTATTCGGTGTCGGGTCCGTCGTGCTCGATCCTTCTCCAGGAGGGTTTTCGTTCTCCCCTGGTCCCCTGTAAAACTGCAAGTTTTCCTTGCTGTGGTTCCGTTGCCGTGCATGGCGCCCTTAGCCACCGCTGTGGGGATATCCCATCAACCTCCTCACCAGGGTTCCCAGGCTCCGGGGGCTTGGTTCATGATGCCTGCCTTTAGACTCGGGATTTGTATACCGTATCAGGCGTCGTCTGCTCGGGCACGTTTACCTCCGATCCGTTCTCAGCCAGTGCCGGGCTGAGGGTCCGCTTGCGCAAGCAAATTCGAAAGTGCGACTGACAACCAAGATCATCTATCCGCATTGCGTGTTTACGAAAGATAACACAAAAGGATCGGGAAAACATGTAGGTAATCAATTTTTCTGGTATAAGCAGGCATGCTCTATCGGGGCATTTTGCACATAAAAGCCAAAAAAACCTTTTGAAACTCTCCAGGAGTGCCCGTTTTGCCGCTCGGATTCAAGGCTGTTGAAGGAGCTCTCCCGGCTACAATTGCTGTTACTTCCAGATAGCTAACGCCATTAGTATGAGCTACTTCCAACGTAGCTAACGCCATTAGTATGAACTACTAACATGAATCATTGTTGTCTGTAGCATGCCACATTCGTCCTGTTGTCCATTGTCAACGTTCATTATCCGTTTTACCGTGCATCCAGAATCGAGAAGGAGACGTTACGCTGCCCCGGATGGCGCGCCACTCACCCCCAAAGGGAAGCGTCCCTACAAGTCCAAGCAGAACCGTGTTCCTTCCACTCGGCGTAGCGTCAACGAGGTGTTGCGATGCCCGATCGAGAAAAAGAAAGCGCCACGGCAACACTGGTTGCCGAAGTATGTCAACGAACTGGGGATACGCCCCTTCAGCTACAAAGATTTTGAAGTTATTGAGGCCGTCTGCCAGTTTTGTACTGCATTTGGGCGTGAAGATGAGGACAAATCGAAGTCTTCGGCTTTTGGGTCACTTCTGAACAAGAAGCAGCGGAAAAAGAAATCGAAAGCTCAGATCTTTACATCGTTTCGGCGAGACCACATCACAGCGCATATGGAGAGTCAACATCCTCGTAAATGGGAAGCCTTCCAAGCCCTTCAAGACGTAAGCGCACGTGTGCACTTCTTTCTCCCAAAGATGATAGAACATTTTCTACCAGCTTTACCTGCCTTCGACTTTGAGGTTCCTCCCGGGATTGTCAGCATCATTCGCCGTTTCTTCTGCAACAGCGATGATGGAGGAGTTGGTTTGGTTCAAGTGGATGCAACCATCGGAGAGGTGACGATGGCGAGAGACTTTGTGGAGACAATGAGGGACGTTTGTGTTCTGTTCATTAGCAACCGCGAACAATTTGAAACTGTGCTGCGCTGTATCAGGGCAGGTGTGAGTTTTCGCGCTACCGAAAAGATGTTTCTCGAGTTTGGCACGGTTTTGGGCAACATGAAACTCGGATCTCCAGACCGCAATGTCATCGGCCGACAAGTCCGCTTCGTGGTGGCCAGCGCAAGAACATGATCCACGAATACAAGCTAAAGAGTGATGTTTGCAGAAAGGTGAAGGATCAAGGTGATCTGTCGCTTGAAGACGCGTGGGCTAAAGTCGACCCTTGTGGTGAATTTGGAGCACTCACCGAATTTGCTGTTGGCCTCGCAAGTATTGCTCCAGGAAACCATACTGTGGCAGGGGATTTCAGTACGCTAAACCTAGTAGCTGGTCCACAGGAGAACTGCAAGCGCGTCAATACTTCGAAGTCATGGAGCTGGCGGACAGATTGGAGTCAAGCAAGAAGGTTATAGCACAACAGTGAGTTTCTGATCCAACAGAGCGTGCGTAGGCTAACCTCACTTACATTTCCATGCGTAAGCCTGTGCCCTTTTAGGGTTTTCTGGCAATTCAATACATTTCCTGTGCAATGCCCCTTTGAAGTTTCCCAAATCTGCCCATTTTACATCAAATCCCAGCGGCTTTCAAAATGCCCCGTTTGAGCATGCCTATAATATACCGTACAAGAATGTCAAGTTGAACCAAATCGACCATTGGTTCAAGTTATACCAGATCCGGAACAAGTCAAGCGCGATTTAAAGTTGGGGAAAATGTGGCGACGAAGGACAAATACTCTAGGTTCTGCAAGGCATATCTGACCAAGTTTGAAGGCAGAACGGACGAATTCTCGCAAGACAACCTGTCGGCCCTCAGCATTTGGAAGCTTGGCTTGACATGTTCACAATAGTCGAAGCGTTGAAGGATTCGGAAGAACTCAAGATCTACCTCAAGTACATCACAGGTTTGACGACAAGGCAATCATCCCTCCCTTGATGAAATGTACTGCCCAGCTTCTAGAGCCGTGCAGGGATCGAAAAAAACAACAACAACAAAAACATTGGCATTGTTACATTGCAAAATTGTTCTCCACAATATTGATTGTGGCGACCTCGTCCAATATTGTCAGGATCGTGAGGGCAACTAGCAACTTCTACTCGTAGCTGTCGTGCTCTTCCGTCTCTGTTTCGCTATCTTGACAAACTACCCGCACTGCTTTCGAAATGATTTCGTTCGTAACAAGATCCCAGTTAAGCCTCAAGTAGAGGATTGACTCGAGCGTCTCCGCACTCATTCGCTTCCGCATATATCCAAGCATGCACTTCACTGCAGAGAACAGTCGTTCCATCTCGACGGA
>JAAVTH010000571.1:0-22721 GCA_011947325.1 Phytophthora macrochlamydospora | reverse complement strand
TAATCATCTCCGTTGCAATCCCCGCGGTGACGACCACCTCGGAAGAAACCTCATCGCCGGTAAGCTCCTCGACATTGGAACCCATCGGCTTCGGCGACGACTTCAGCCATAGGATGCGCCTCCGCGACATCGGTCTCGACGCTACCATCGGCAGTCTCATCGACAACCTTGGCATCGACTTCACCGCCCACCGCCTCGGTAGTTATCTCGTGGTCAGTATTGACGCTAGTTTCCGTTTTTCTCTTCGGGGTACTCGATGGTGGTGGTGCTTGCTTGCTTCACCGCGGCAGCTCCGATCGCCAATCCAGCGCAGTCACCAAGCGCGAGAGAGGACACAATTTGCGGCATGTCGGATGAAATTGCTTCAGCTGGAGTTTGAACTTTGGCAGTCTGCTCGGTTGCATGTTGATCGGTTCCGACTTCCGTTGAAGGGATGGCGTTCTTGGCTTTGGCGTCTTCAAGCCCGCCCTGAGGGCAATCAGCATTCACAGTAATTTGGATCTCTGCTTCTCTTTCGATGGGGTTGTCATCCGCAATCGAGTCATTTTGCGTTGGTGCATCAGCTTCGACCAGCGCCTCGTTCTGAACGAACGAAGGCACTTCAACAGAATTGCTGGTGCAGGACTCGTCAACCGGTGCGGCACCTTCGACCTCGATGTCAATATTTTCATGGTTGTACTCTGCTTCTTTGGCCTCATGCTTGACATGCAGAGCTGTAGCAGACGCAAATGGTTCGGCAGCTAGCGAAGCCACAATGTTTGGCATGTCCTCTGCAACATCTCCGGCTGGGAAATTCTCCATCGACTTGCCAGACTCAGCCGTAGGGACCACCGTCGTGACCGTCTGGGTGGTGGAATTTTGCACCGTGACGCCATTGACCACTTCAACAGGCCCAGTCTCGGTAGCAACAGCATCGATGAATTCTTCATCTGCCGTGGTTGCCATTACAATCTTCTCGGTTGGTGTTTCGACGGTTTGAACTTGGGCGTCCACAGCGAGCGAAACTTGATCAGCATTAACGGTGCCTCCGGTTGTCTCCGGTACTTCTTCATCTGCGGCCACTTCTTGCGCGTTGAGGTTTTCGCCTGCACCTCAGCCACACCGGTGGTTGTTTTTAAAGCCGACTCGGCCACGTCCACCGATTCAACTGCTGTTGCAGCGGCGACCACTTTGTCGTTTGTATCATCCTCCGCCTTGGCTTCAGCAGTGGTCTGTTCTGGTCCGGCCGTACACGTGGTCAAGATCTCGTACAGCACCTTCTCGACCATCAGCTCGTTCGACTTAATGGGAGCGGCGTCTTCGGCCAATAGCACCACCGCGTCCTGTGCGACGTCGTTCTCGTCGTTCCGAGTGTTCATGCCACCGTGTGCATTGCAGCCGAGGGCTGTGACTCCTTCTGCCATGTCGAAACTTGATCGGTACAACATGAATACGTCTCCATGGTCCATATCTGTACCATTCTTTGTCGCTTCTTCGTTTGTTGTTGCTACCGTTGAGTTGTTGGGCTGGGGGCCGGTGGAGTTGGTTCTGTCGACGTCCTCACGCTTGGAGACGAGTGTGTTGGTGAGTTCCTTCGTGAGGGTGGAAGGCATTCTTTGCTCGCTTGTGTTGGTTTGCAGTGTTTGGCACAAGTCTCTGCTAGATCCGGCGTGTGGTGATCGAGTTCGCTAATGAGCATTGCGGTTGCGAGGATTTCTCAGCTGGGCGGCATGGGCAAGCGCGGACAGGTACTCCAGCTGGTTCAGCCACTGCCGCGCTCAGCGTGGATGCCTACGCTTTTCAGTATTGGGACAACAGATGCGTGTCAGCCTGAACGGGGACCACACATTGTCAACTGGTGGAGGCTTGCCAGACAAACACACGTTGAGCTGTATGGAGCGCATACTCTACTCTCTATCCTATGGATAGAGCCTACAAATATCTTTGGCGAGCATTGCGGGTCAAACAATTCTTGTGCAGTACTTGTATATTCTTGTGAATTCGATTCATGCAAACAAAATCTATCTATCCTACAACAACAACAACAACAACAGAGTGTTCCCTGTTGTGGGCTACGCGTGGAGATTCACTTCCATCGGCGTAGCCAACGGTTCCTTTCGCACCTCGACGTCTTGACCGCCGGCCCCTCGCCATGACCTCAATCGCGGCTCGTCGCCCATTTAGCGGACGACATTCTGACTGCTTCCATCACAGCCAGCTTCAGTGTCTTCGCTGGATGGCCTTGTGCATCACTGCGCGGGCCAATGTCCTGAGCGGCTCACTGGAAATGCCACCGTCCTCCCGAGGCAAGCGCGGTCGCGCCACGCCTACCTTGACCTCTCTCCATGACCACCTGGGCACACACGGTCAGATGAAATCTTGTGTGCTTTACTTCGTCAGCGAGTTCTTGCGGGAGCTGGCTCGAGGGCTCGCGGCGGATGACGCGTTAAGCTTGGCAAACATCTCGAACCGGGCGATCAGCTTCTTCACAGCGCTAATCGGCTTCGTGTCAACCTTGAACTTGGGCTTGGGCTCCGCGTCCTCCGTCTTGGATTCGCTGCCGTTAATGCCAGCAGACTCCGCGTCAGCAGTGTTAGCTGCAACATCGCTGACCTCAGCTACAACAGCATCAGGCTCAGCTTCTGCTGCGGTCTCAACCTCTGCGGCAGTCTCAACTTCAGGGATAGCAGTCTCGGCAGCCGCTAGGGTCTCTAGTTCGGCGATTTTGATGTCGCTGTCTTCAGAAGCTTCCGCTTCAGCAGCATCGGCCTCGACAGTATCTGCTTCGGACTCAACAATTTCACTTGCTGGCTCACTTGCATCCTCCGCCACCGTCACATCAGCAGCATCAGGTTCAGATGTCTTGGTGTTGGCATCACTTACCGCCGCCTCAACTGGCACATCTTCGGCAACCGCGGCAACATCTTTTGTACTAGTGGCCTCGGTGGCGTCAGCAGCGGGGTCAGCCTCTTCGGTGTTAGTTTCCGACTCTTCATCAGATGCGGCCTCGACCTTGATCGAATCGGTAGTGCTTGGTTCCACTAAGGGCTCGACAAGATCTTTATCCGGCACCGTTACGTAGGATTGATGTTCATCTCGTTGCTTGGAGTTTCGAAGCCTCATCTTCGGGGAGGAAACCTTCACCGCTCGCGCCAACGAATGATTCAGCAAGTTGTTGAACCAACCTCCAGCACGAGACGATTTCATTGTCACGTTTTCTGCTTCATCAGACGCAGGCTCCACCACGGCGGGTTCCTCCACGGCGGGTTCCTCGGCAACAGTAGCCACCTCGGCATCAGCGACGGCAGGCTCTTCGACGGCGGCAACTTCCTCCACGGCGGCAGGCTCCTGCGCAGGGGTGTCCTCCACGGCGGCTTCCTCAACAGCGGCAGCCTCCTCAACCGCGACCGGTTCCTCGACGGTCTCGACCGCAGGCTCCACCACGGCGGGTTCCTCCACGGCGGGTTCCTCGGCAACAGTAGCCACCTCGGCATCAGCGACGGCAGGCTCTTCGACGGCGGCAACTTCCTCCACGGCGGCAGGCTCCTGCGCAGGGGTGTCCTCCACGGCGGCTTCCTCAACAGCGGCAGCCTCCTCAACCGCGACCGGTTCCTCGACGGTCTCGACCGCAGGCTCCACCACGGCGGGTTCCTCCACGGCGGGTTCCTCGGCAACAGTAGCCACCTCGGCATCAGCGACGGCAGGCTCTT
The DNA here is from genome assembly GCA_011947325.1 of Phytophthora macrochlamydospora. Taxonomy (NCBI): domain Eukaryota; phylum Oomycota; class Peronosporomycetes; order Peronosporales; family Peronosporaceae; genus Phytophthora; species Phytophthora macrochlamydospora. Next base: position 19,032 of record JAAVTH010000571.1, on the reverse strand, counting down.
CGACGGCGGCAACTTCCTCCACGGCGGCAGGCTCCTGCGCAGGGGTGTCCTCCACGGCGGCTTCCTCAACAGCGGCAGCCTCCTCAACCGCGACCGGTTCCTCGACGGTCTCGACCGCAGGCTCCACCACGGCGGGTTCCTCCACGGCGGGTTCCTCGGCAACAGTAGCCACCTCGGCATCAGCGACGGCAGGCTCTTCGACGGCGGCAACTTCCTCCACGGCGGCAGGCTCCTGCGCAGGGGTGTCCTCCACGGCGGCTTCCTCAACAGCGGCAGCCTCCTCAACCGCGACCGGTTCCTCGACGGTCTCGACCGCAGGCTCCACCACGGCGGGTTCCTCCACGGCGGGTTCCTCGGCAACAGTAGCCACCTCGGCATCAGCGACGGCAGGCTCTTCGACGGCGGCAACTTCCTCCACGGCGGCAGGCTCCTGCGCAGGGGTGTCCTCCACGGCGGCTTCCTCAACAGCGGCAGCCTCCTCAACCGCGACCGGTTCCTCGACGGTCTCGACCGCAGGCTCCACCACGGCGGGTTCCTCCACGGCGGGTTCCTCGGCAACAGTAGCCACCTCGGCATCAGCGACGGCAGGCTCTTCGACGGCGGCAACTTCCTCCACGGCGGCAGGCTCCTGCGCAGGGGTGTCCTCCACGGCGGCTTCCTCAACAGCGGCAGCCTCCTCAACCGCGACCGGTTCCTCGACGGTCTCGACCGCAGGCTCCACCACGGCGGGTTCCTCCACGGCGGGTTCCTCGGCAACAGTAGCCACCTCGGCATCAGCGACGGCAGGCTCTTCGACGGCGGCAACTTCCTCCACGGCGGCAGGCTCCTGCGCAGGGGTGTCCTCCACGGCGGCTTCCTCAACAGCGGCAGCCTCAACCGCGACCGGTTCCTCGACGGTCTCGACCGCAGGCTCCACCACGGCGGGTTCCTCCACGGCGGGTTCCTCGGCAACAGTAGCCACCTCGGCATCAGCGACGGCAGGCTCTTCGACGGCGGCAACTTCCTCCACGGCGGCAGGCTCCTGCGCAGGGGTGTCCTCCACGGCGGCTTCCTCAACAGCGGCAGCCTCCTCAACCGCGACCGGTTCCTCGACGGTCTCGACCGCAGGCTCCACCACGGCGGGTTCCTCCACGGCGGGTTCCTCGGCAACAGTAGCCACCTCGGCATCAGCGACGGCAGGCTCTTCGACGGCGGCAACTTCCTCCACGGCGGCAGGCTCCTGCGCAGGGTGTCCTCCACGGCGGCTTCCTCAACAGCGGCAGCCTCAACCGCGACCGGTTCCTCGACGGTCTCGACCGCAGGCTCCACCACGGCGGGTTCCTCCACGGCGGGTTCCTCGGCAACAGTAGCCACCTCGGCATCAGCGACGGCAGGCTCTTCGACGGCGGCAACTTCCTCCACGGCGGCAGGCTCCTGCGCAGGGGTGTCCTCCACGGCGGCTTCCTCAACAGCGGCAGCCTCCTCAACCGCGACCGGTTCCTCGACGGTCTCGACCGCAGGCTCCACCACGGCGGGTTCCTCCACGGCGGGTTCCTCGGCAACAGTAGCCACCTCGGCATCAGCGACGGCAGGCTCTTCGACGGCGGCAACTTCCTCCACGGCGGCAGGCTCCTGCGCAGGGGTGTCCTCCACGGCGGCTTCCTCAACAGCGGCAGCCTCCTCAACCGCGACCGGTTCCTCGACGGTCTCGACCGCAGGCTCCACCACGGCGGGTTCCTCCACGGCGGGTTCCTCGGCAACAGTAGCCACCTCGGCATCAGCGACGGCAGGCTCTTCGACGGCGGCAACTTCCTCCACGGCGGCAGGCTCCTGCGCAGGGGTGTCCTCCACGGCGGCTTCCTCAACAGCGGCAGCCTCCTCAACCGCGACCGGTTCCTCGACGGTCTCGACCGCAGGCTCCACCACGGCGGGTTCCTCCACGGCGGGTTCCTCGGCAACAGTAGCCACCTCGGCATCAGCGACGGCAGGCTCTTCGACGGCGGCAACTTCCTCCACGGCGGCAGGCTCCTGCGCAGGGGTGTCCTCCACGGCGGCTTCCTCAACAGCGGCAGCCTCCTCAACCGCGACCGGTTCCTCGACGGTCTCGACCGCAGGCTCCACCACGGCGGGTTTCCACGGCGGGTTCCTCGGCAACAGTAGCCACCTCGGCATCAGCGACGGCAGGCTCTTCGACGGCGGCAACTTCCTCCACGGCGGCAGGCTCCTGCGCAGGGGTGTCCTCCACGGCGGCTTCCTCAACAGCGGCAGCCTCCTCAACCGCGACCGGTTCCTCGACGGTCTCGACCGCAGGCTCCACCACGGCGGGTTCCTCCACGGCGGGTTCCTCGGCAACAGTAGCCACCTCGGCATCAGCGACGGCAGGCTCTTCGACGGCGGCAACTTCCTCCACGGCGGCAGGCTCCTGCGCAGGGGTGTCCTCCACGGCGGCTTCCTCAACAGCGGCAGCCTCCTCAACCGCGACCGGTTCCTCGACGGTCTCGACCGCAGGCTCCACCACGGCGGGTTCCTCCACGGCGGGTTCCTCGGCAACAGTAGCCACCTCGGCATCAGCGACGGCAGGCTCTTCGACGGCGGCAACTTCCTCCACGGCGGCAGGCTCCTGCGCAGGGGTGTCCTCCACGGCGGCTTCCTCAACAGCGGCAGCCTCCTCAACCGCGACCGGTTCCTCGACGGTCTCGACCGCAGGCTCCACCACGGCGGGTTCCTCCACGGCGGGTTCCTCGGCAACAGTAGCCACCTCGGCATCAGCGACGGCAGGCTCTTCGACGGCGGCAACTTCCTCCACGGCGGCAGGCTCCTGCGCAGGGGTGTCCTCCACGGCGGCTTCCTCAACAGCGGCAGCCTCCTCAACCGCGACCGGTTCCTCGACGGTCTCGACCGCAGGCTCCACCACGGCGGGTTCCTCCACGGCGGGTTCCTCGGCAACAGTAGCCACCTCGGCATCAGCGACGGCAGGCTCTTCGACGGCGGCAACTTCCTCCACGGCGGCAGGCTCCTGCGCAGGGGTGTCCTCCACGGCGGCTTCCTCAACAGCGGCAGCCTCCTCAACCGCGACCGGTTCCTCGACGGTCTCGACCGCAGGCTCCACCACGGCGGGTTCCTCCACGGCGGGTTCCTCGGCAACAGTAGCCACCTCGGCATCAGCGACGGCAGGCTCTTCGACGGCGGCAACTTCCTCCACGGCGGCAGGCTCCTGCGCAGGGGTGTCCTCCACGGCGGCTTCCTCAACAGCGGCAGCCTCCTCAACCGCGACCGGTTCCTCGACGGTCTCGACCGCAGGCTCCACCACGGCGGGTTCCTCCACGGCGGGTTCCTCGGCAACAGTAGCCACCTCGGCATCAGCGACGGCAGGCTCTTCGACGGCGGCAACTTCCTCCACGGCGGCAGGCTCCTGCGCAGGGGTGTCCTCCACGGCGGCTTCCTCAACAGCGGCAGCCTCCTCAACCGCGACCGGTTCCTCGACGGTCTCGACCGCAGGCTCCACCACGGCGGGTTCCTCCACGGCGGGTTCCTCGGCAACAGTAGCCACCTCGGCATCAGCGACGGCAGGCTCTTCGACGGCGGCAACTTCCTCCACGGCGGCAGGCTCCTGCGCAGGGGTGTCCTCCACGGCGGCTTCCTCAACAGCGGCAGCCTCCTCAACCGCGACCGGTTCCTCGACGGTCTCGACCGCAGGCTCCACCACGGCGGGTTCCTCCACGGCGGGTTCCTCGGCAACAGTAGCCACCTCGGCATCAGCGACGGCAGGCTCTTCGACGGCGGCAACTTCCTCCACGGCGGCAGGCTCCTGCGCAGGGTGTCCTCCACGGCGGCTTCCTCAACAGCGGCAGCCTCCTCAACCGCGACCGGTTCCTCGACGGTCTCGACCGCAGGCTCCACCACGGCGGGTTCCTCCACGGCGGGTTCCTCGGCAACAGTAGCCACCTCGGCATCAGCGACGGCAGGCTCTTCGACGGCGGCAACTTCCTCCACGGCGGCAGGCTCCTGCGCAGGGGTGTCCTCCACGGCGGCTTCCTCAACAGCGGCAGCCTCCTCAACCGCGACCGGTTCCTCGACGGTCTCGACCGCAGGCTCCACCACGGCGGGTTCCTCCACGGCGGGTTCCTCGGCAACAGTAGCCACCTCGGCATCAGCGACGGCAGGCTCTTCGACGGCGGCAACTTCCTCCACGGCGGCAGGCTCCTGCGCAGGGGTGTCCTCCACGGCGGCTTCCTCAACAGCGGCAGCCTCCTCAACCGCGACCGGTTCCTCGACGGTCTCGACCGCAGGCTCCACCACGGCGGGTTCCTCCACGGCGGGTTCCTCGGCAACAGTAGCCACCTCGGCATCAGCGACGGCAGGCTCTTTGACGGCGGCAGGCAACTCATTTGAGGTTGCTATCTCATTTTTGTCCCGTGCTGATGTTGTTTCGATAATCTCTGTTACAGTGTGATGAGCTTGTGTGATAGCAGACTGCTCAATGACGAATTCAACGGGGGACGACCTCGAAGAAGGCGTGTTGTCAGCGTCTACCATTGCGTCTTGTGTAGTTTCGGCTGTAGTTGCACTTGGCACCACGTGCTCCTGCTGCTTCTTTCTCTTTACTGCTTCGGACACCTCCGATTCAACGGGGTCGGGGCTGACGTTGCTCCAGCTCATTAGCTCGTACAGCTCCCTTGCTACTTCCAACTCGTTCGACTTGGTCGCTGCCAAGGGCTTTGTGGATTTGTGTGTGCTGTCTTGTCGTCGATCTTCTCTCGTGCGCTTACGGTTTTTCGAGCTGCGCCTTCGGACGCCTTGTTGTTTGACTGGTTTTGCATGAAGGTCTCGCATCGATCCATTTCTGTGTCTGCATCGGCCTGCTCCATCTCAACTTCGTATGCTGTGTCTACTGTGGAGTTGCTTCGGCTGCTGGACTGCGATCTTGAGATTTTGTCCGCATTGTCAAAGTAGAGGGACGACGTCTCGTTGGTGAAAGTGTTGGAGATGTTCGTGTTGTTGCTGGCCATCTTGGAGTGCTCTAGTTTCTCTAGTAGTAGTTGTTGTAGGTGATCTGAAGATCGGGGCTCAAATTTGATAATGAACAACTTGAACAGCTCCTCGCCTCGCATCTTCGGTCCGCATTTTCGCCCCCAAGCAGCAAGATTTTCAGCAGACATGAACAATTCGACAGGCGCCTCCAGATGGTTCAGCCATTGGAGAAGCAGGTGGCTCTGCTCACGTGGATCACAACGCTGTGAGGCATTGAGACAATCAAATCGCGCTCAATGTGTCAACTTGTCCACTGCACAGCTCCACCGCGGTGCCAGTAAATGTAGGCGGCGTCCAGGCCTTCAACCATGGCGATGTTCTTGAGACAGCAATGAGTGTCTCCCGCTGAAAAATACGGAGAACTTGGTCTTGGTAGGGCCGATATAAGGCCGAGCTGGCTGGAGCTGGCTGGAGCACAGCGGCTGGCAACCCCATCTGCGGACACAGAGGCGGTAGAGTGATGTTATCGCTTAAGCAAGGCAGATTCAAACTCAACCGGCAAAGCAGCACGCCAGCTTTGTCTCCGATCGCCCATTTGCACGTGTCGTCAGCCAACTAACTGGTAGGGCTTGAACACCGCCACTGCTGATGGCGCCTCTGAGAGTCGCTAGTCTTCTTCTGCAGCAAGGACAGCACGGCCACGGACACGCTGTGCAGCTGGCCCAGCATCAGAATCAGCCGCTGGTCGTGCGGCAAAATAACATTTTTTTTTTAGAAATATGTTTTTCGATCGGCTGCAGCCGCTGGACCTGCGCCCTCCACTTCATCGTGGACCCGTTCCAGAAGGAGAAGAAGCCCGAGAAGGAGGCCACAGTATTTGTATAGAAAGCTCATCAAGGCGTAATACCAATGGGGTTCGGCCTCCGCAACGGACGGGATCGCTTCGATAGCTCTGCGGCAGTGGCATTACCAACAACAACAGTAAGTACTCGCGAAAACCTCATGAGACCAATGATGCAGCACCTCCTGGCTTACGGCGTGCGCTCCGCCGACTTCCAAGTCTGGCTGGACAATAATGAAGTCACGCCACTCGCACACTCGACATCAATTCAGTGACAAAATTGCTGTTCAATTTGAACGGAGGGCAACATGTAGCAGTATGTACGCGCATTTCACCTACGAGCTATGAGCGTGGCCATTACGGCGGTGGCGACCACCGCAGCCACTGACGAAATCGCGTAGCTGTTGCTGCGGATTTGCTCAGGGATGAACCCGAATGGAGTTGCTCTATTCTGCGGCGGGAACTTGGAAGCAGCGGCCTCGGTCAAAGCAGCGTCCTTCGCTGCTGCAGCGGCATCGATCGTCATCACCTCGCCGACCTCCGACTCGGAATCGATGGCCTCGTTCGCAATCGATTCGCGCTCGACCGCTTCGATCACAGCCGACTCGGAAACCTCCGACTGGGTTTCGGATTCGAAGTCGTCGGCCACAGGTTTCATCGCAATGAATTCGCCTTCTGGCACAGCAGTGCTCTTCGACACAGCAACAGGGTCGGTCGTCTCATCCGCGCCGACAACTGGAGAAGCACCTCCCTCGACCAATTTCTCAACCAACTCCTCTTCAATGGCATCTTCTTCCGGGATCGACGGCATCCGCTCTATGCGTTTGGCAGTCTCTCCATTATCTTCAACGGCAGCAATCTCAACCATCTCCACTTTGGAAGTGCCATCGAAAGCTGCGACCACTTCTTCGCTGACAACTTTGACGCCTTCGATGACAGCAGCACGATCGCTCTTGCTTGCTTCGGCTGCTTGTTCGCCTGTATCATCCGTGGAGTCCGAGGTCTCCGCCGTTAGCACGTACAGCGACTTGGCCACGTCTAGCTCGCCGGCACTGGCAACCCCTGAACTACTTGATCCAAGGACCCCGAGTGTTTGATTCCCGGAGCTTGCGGCTGGTCGTGATTGCTTGCGTTTTGAAAGGGCTGGACGCCGATATCGACCGGGTCTTCCCACGGCGCGTCGTCGATCAAGTTGCAGTACCAGGAAACCACCGACATTGTGTCTGCAGAGGCAGGTTAGAAAATGCCTCGGTTTTCGTCTCTCGATCGTGGGGGCGGTAGAGTTCGTTGTCCGAGGCCAGAACAAGTTCACCTGTGGCAGATAGACATTTGGCTGGCGATCAGGAATTTTGTGACAAAAAATTCAAGCGATTAGAGCACAGCTGAGCACGGCGCCAGCCCAGGTTTTGCCGACCAATTTTGCAGACTCGAGAAGGAATCCAATCTGTCGCAGTACCTGTAGTTCTGGTTGAAGCGGTTCCAGCACAATATATTACAAACCCTCTGCTTCGCAGCGTTAGGCATCTCTTCAATTGTACATGTTACATCCATCCCGTGTGCGTGTCTCGGTTCTTCTCGAGGAACCGCTCGAAAATGGCGCTGCCGTGCAGCTCCGGGTACATGGCAATGTACAGCAACATGGATCGGAACGCCTTCTCTCGCACCTCGATAGTCTTCTTGCTCCTGCGGCCGCGAATGAAAGTGCCGACGTTGGGTCTCGGTAGTCGCGGCATTTTCACCACGAGGGGTGATGAAGACCTAAGTAGCTGGAGCTCCAGCTCGCGAAAGTCATTGTAGCGCTTGAGAATTGGTCTCTCTCGGATTCCGGTGCGGCGGTCGGTCTTGTGGATGTGGTAGAGGACCACACGGTTCTCGATAGTGAAGCCGAAAATCTGGTACGTCCATCGCTGCACCGGTGTGGCCGACTCTGGGGTCGGATCGCTGTTGTCAGCGCTATGTGTGCTTGGCGGCGATGGCGATGCTACAGAAGCAGTAGATGCCGTTGCCGCCACTCGCACCGAGTCAGAAGCGGTTATGTCGACCATGACATCGTCACTAGGCTTCACACTGCGGACAACAGCCTCTTTAGCTGCAGAACCAGGCATAGCAGTAGCAAGAGGAGCTGCAGAATTGTCAGACGCTTCTTCAACACTCGAGATGGCGTCTAGTTGCGCTGCAGCAGTGCGAGCGGCGACTTCAGTATCTGTTGGTGGTTCTTGCTCCGGCTCAAGCACACTCTCTTGCTCGTCAACGGGGTCTTCTTCGACAGACTCCAACGTACCCGATACGATAGCAGCATTGTCGGGCGCCGCTTCAACATCTTGCACAGCACCAGTTGCTGCCTCAGAGTTGGATGCGTCTTGTTCGATATCACTGTGCTCTGCGTCTTCATCCGTTGCACCCGCAATCTCAGCGACGCATTCCTCCACCATTTCTTGGACAACCACTTCGACGTCATCAACTAGCCCGAGATTTTCTAACTCAGTAGCCGTAGCACTTGACGTCGACTTCTTGCCACCACTGTGCTCCACACCAATTCCAATCGCATTCGTTGCAGCAACTTCGCATTCTGGGGCGGCTTGCTCCTCGACAATCAGGTTGCACTTGTCTGTACCAGCTTCCTCCGCAGTACCTTGATCACGAGTACTTTGATCTTGTTCGTCGTCCTCCGCTGTATTCGCAACCTCGCACGCTTCCTTCCCTTGCTCAAGTGTAGTATCGTCTGACTCGACGACATCCTGCTCTTCATCAGCAGCATCGTCTACTTCTGCCAAAGCTGCAGCATCTGTGTCTTCAATTACGACGATTTCATCGGCCTTTTCATCGTCAACGCTCCGTTCCGTAGTATCAGCGTCTGCCGAGACTGCACAAGAGTCGTCGGGGACTGTGCTTTCGTCTTCTGGGTCTGCATCTTCCGAGGTGGGGATTGTAGCAGCCGCTGCAGTGATTTCCTCCACAAGATCGGCTACAACTTCACAAACTGCGGCATCGGGTTGAGTAGATTCTTGAATTTGCTCCGGTATTGCAACCGCAGTATCGTCGTCTTCGACATCACTCTCTGGTAACTCCAGGTCTCTTTCGGTCTCTTCGATTGCGTCCTCAGATCCGATTGTGTCGCTGTATTCTTCCTTAAGGGCCTCCACATCTTCGATACCATTCACAGCGCTTTCGTCGATATCCTGACCAGCGACGGCGCATCTCTCACTGATAAGAAGTTCCTCCACCACACTTTCTTTAGCATCAACACACCACTCTATGATTGTCTCCACGATACCCCGGATGTTGTCTTCAAGCAATCCCGAGTCTCTCGATTTTCCGCTTCAACGACTTTATCAATCACGTCCGAGATGGCATCTGCAACGTGGTTAGTGCCGACTTCAGCCTCGTCCGGAATCAATGTTTCTGCCTCGCTCTCCTCTGTTGCCACCTCTTTGGATCCCCCACATCAAGAGGCATTTCTGCTTCTGGATCAAGAGGCATGTCTGCTGTGGTCGTCACGGCTTCGTTCTCAACCTCATTCACGTCTCCATTAACAACCTCTACGGCCTTATCATCGTCCTGCTCAACGTCGCTCGTTTGATTGTCAGCATCGACCGCCGCCACTTCATCCATATCTTGCTCCAAGTCGTCTCCCATTTCTTCCTGAATCACAGACTGCCTTCCTCCATCACTTAACGTCGTCTCCACGGCCTCCATCACCTGCTCCATCGTGGCCTCCACCGCGTCGACGTACACGCCCGAAAGCGGCGGTCCGCTAGACGATGGCGGCTCCACTGCATCGACGAATTCGTCCTCCGAGTCGGTCGCATCCGTCGCGTTCCACTGCTGGGCGGCACTGCCTTCGGACGATTCGGTCCGCGCGTCCTCGTCCAGCTCGGGGCCGACCTGCTTATCAGACGCCTCGGTGGCGTGCAGTTCCACGTCGCTCATTGAGAAGACTGCGAATGGGCGAAAGAGGCGGCGGGATATTCGCCTGGATGTGTGCAGGTGTGCAGGTGTGCAATCGGCTCGAGCGCCTTCCACTACGCGCTCGACGCCGCCGCTTTCAAATTGAGCCGTTCGCGGTCTCGCCATAGTGTGGGGTAGATCTCTACCGCTTCGGAACAGGGACACGGCCAGCTGTGGGCATTCGCCACTCGTAGGGCTTCCTGGCCATGCCACACCTGCTGCAGAAATCGGACCCGCTCGAGCATCAGCCACCGGGCCGCTTCAAGTGCATAAGTTCTCTCGATGGCGACGGCGCAGTCCAGTAGGCGCTGGGAACTCGCCACACTCGAAGCCACCAACGAGATCGACAGCTTGGAGGGATAACGGTTCGACACGGTTTTCTTGTCTTACAATGCACTACTGTACAGCAATCGCGCTGTGCTAGCTCGTCTAAGGACGGTCGGCTGTCCGACGTCGTCCGGGGTGCAGTCGCTGGTCGACTATTGACTCAGGAAGCGCTGGAATGCGGCGCTCGTGTGCAGCTCTCGGTGCTGCGCAATGTAGCGCAGCACGTCCGAGAGTTTCTGCTCGCGATCGGCGATCGTCGTTTTGCTCTGCCGGCCGCGCACAACTTGCAGCATGCCCGCGCGAGGCAACTTGGGTAGCTTGGCCGCCGCCGGTAGCTTGCTCTCCTTGAGCTTCACGTGAATTTCGCTGAATCGAGTGTAGCGTCGGAGCAGCGGCACCGACCACTTGGCATTGTCGCCGACCTCGTCCGTGAGCTGTATGTGGTAGAAGACCACGCCGTTTTCGATGGAGGTGCCCACAATGGCGTAGGTCCAACCGGCGGGGATGGCAGACTCGGACCCGGGCACGGTCTCTGACGGCTGCGTCTTCACGCTCAAATTGAAGATGCCTGTGCTTGACGGCTCGACCTCCAGACTTGTCGACGCGACGGGCGCCGCACGGTGTCGTAGTTGCTGTCCTGGTGTCGAGGTCGCACCACAGACGGCTGCTTTTATCACTTCCTGGACGACTTCCGCCGCAATCGCTTCAACTGATACTCGCTCAATGTCTTCAAGGGCGACAATACTGGAAGACTCGTGCCGGACGATGGATCCTGTTGCTGTGACCATGTACTCTCCTCCTTCGCTCAGCTCGGACGTCGTCGCGGACGGCCCCGTATCCGCCGTGGCGTTGCTGCTGTCTCCGCTGCGTCTGCTAATCCCAGACGCCTCCGACTCGGCGATAAGAAACTCGTTCGCGTCACTCACGGTCGATGCGTCACCGCTCCAACGGAGCTGACATCGAGATCCACTCCATCATCCGGCGATGTCTCTGCATCTGGCTCCGTTGTAGCACTGCGACTTGCTGTTGTGGCTGCGACGTCGACGCTTTCTCTTGGTCCGGAGTGTGCTGCTTCTTCTGGGATGGACATCAATTCGATCGGCTCGCCGGTCATCGCGAACGTCAGCGACTCGGGCGGTGTCGGCGGTGCCGTAAGCGCGACGTCGTCCGAGGCGATCGACTCCACCCGCGAGTCTTCGAGACTGAGGCTGGAGGCGTTGCTACTCGTGTCGGACAACTGGATGAACGAGAAGGTGAAGGCGCTGACCAAGCCGTGCACAGCTTCTCCATCGGAGCTGCAGACCAAATCGGCGCTGTCCGAGACGACGAAAGACGGAAGCTCCTCTCGGAACTCGTTGGCTTGCGAGCTGCTGGCAGACGCCAACAACTTGGAGTCCTGCGCATGAAACGACGGCGTGGTGGGTCGCAACGGCACCGCGACGCTAGAGGCCCGCCGGTCGAGCGGAGCGTCCTTGGAGTGGCGGCACCCCATGACGGAGACGCAGTGGCGAGGCACAAGGTAGCAGCTAGCTGCTAGGTAGACGCGGCGGGGGGCTTCACGTCCGAAATGGACAGGCGGCGGGGCGGAGCCAACCTCGGACAGGCGGTGGAGAACAGATTGAAGTGCTTGAGACACAGGAGAGAAGCTGTTTTCCACTTGGCCAGCAGGCAGCAGCTTGGCAGGTTGAAAAATGCGCGTCCATGCAAGCGCCGCTGAACTGGAGCAACACACGGCGGCTGTAGCATCAAAACTCTCTGCCCCCACCGCGTCAACGCCGGCGAGTTGGCAAGGTGGTCGAGCAACCTTTGAAGAGGGCGCTTCGGTGAGATGATACCTTGCCCATGTCCAGCTTCAAGAATCGGATTGAAGCGCGGTTCATGTTTGCTCCACTGGCGCTGGCGATGTCAAGCATTGCTGTGGCTTCTGACCAAAAAGCGACTCGGATATGTCGAGCTCCGGTAAATAGTTGTCCCACGTGACGAGCATTAGCACATGTCCTCGCTCCGGAACCCAAGCAAAGCCTCGCTAAGTTATTCGCGTTGATGGAGAAGGGGCCATGAATGCCTGGAGATTGATCCCACCGAGGGATGGTTTTCTGCCGCGACCTACGGACCCCGGAAGCGCCGATGAGGAATAAAGTACACGATATATTGTTTTCAGAGCATCGGTGCCGCTGCCGACTACTATAGAGACTTGTTCACGCCAAGAACTCGTGGAAGATCTTGCTCTGGAACGCCACCGGATGCCTCGAGATGGCGTTCAGTATCTTTACGAACTGCGTCTCGCGCTCCTCGATGACCTTTTCCTGACTGCGTAGACAGGTCCACACGTTGGCCTTGGGCATCTCCGGCAGCGCCGGGTGCGTCTGGAACAAGTGCTGCTGCGTGACTGGGATGTTCCTCTCGCTCGCCATGATCTCCGAGATGACCGCGTGCAGCGTCTTGAAGTCCGAGTAGCGCTTGGCAATGGTCACGTGGCACGTGGGGTCCTCCCAACTCGAGCCGGCGAAATAGTAGAACATCGCCCCGTCTTCATCGGCGACGACCTTGCTGATCGAGAAGTCGAGCGTGCCGTACGGGATCTTCTTGGGCTTCTTGTCTTGGGCGGCCGGTTCTGCTTCGATCTCGGTGCTATCTCTGGTGTTCGCAGGACCGACGTCGGCGCCACCAGGCCGCTTGGCGATCGACAGCTCGGTGATGGAGAACTCGAGGCCGCCATACATGAGCGGGTCGTTCATGCTGGATGGAGAGCAGCCCATGTTGGCGGTTGGTGGCGGTTTTTAAACTAAACGCAACGTCGCCTTGGCCGGAAAGGCAAGAAACTCTGGGAAAACTGCGACTATCGAGCACAGCAGTGCAGTACTAGATAACCTCCTTCCCATCAAAGCAAGCTTCTCATGGCAGAGTGCCGTGCTCGCAGCAACTGGAACTCTCTCCCCTCAACATTGCTATACCTGCGGCCGAGGCGGGTCAATCCACAAAGGCACCAGACCATGCAGAAGTTGGCCACGTGCTGTCGAAGTCGATGCTCAGCTGTTCAAAGTCGCCATCAAGCTCATGCTTGGAAGTTCGTGGCATGAATTGAATGAGAAGCAGTAGACAGCAACAAGATCGTGCAGGCCAAATGAGTTTATTATCGATAGAGCTGAAGCCTTCAATAGGCTTCTACGATGAATAAAGTCACGGTCTAGGCCATAAATTCCACAAACGCCTTGCTGTGGAAGGCGATCGGATGGCGAGAGATGGCGTTCAGGATCTTGACAAACTGAGCCTCGCGCTCGTTGACCACATTCCTGTTGCCGCGGCCGAGTATGTAGGTCACCGTGTCGGCCACTGGCATCGACGGCAGCGCTGGGTACGTCTGGAACTTTTCCTGATGGTGCGGCTTGACGTTCTTCTCGCTCGCCATGAGCTTGGAGATCTCCTTGTGCATGGCCTTGAACTCGGAATACCGCTTGCACACGCACTTCATGCGTGGGGTGGGCCGGGTGGTAGCCGTCAAAGTTGTAAAAGGCGACGCCGTGCTCATTGAAGCTGACCTCGCCCGGGGCGAACTGGAAAGCTTGGGCGACCGTCTTCACCTCCACTAGAGGGGTTTCCATCACAGGGATTGGTTCCTCCTCGGACTCGGCCACAGGGGCAACCTCCTCTGTAGTTGGGACTTCCGTCTCCGTCTTAATCTCTTCCGTTGTTGCTTGAACTGGAACCGGTTCTACCACTCTGGCAGGAGCAACGTTGGGGTTGATCACTTCCTGCTCTTGCGTCTTGGATTGAGCGCAGCCCATGGTTTGTACTTCTGAAAGGTGAAGTGGAGTGAGGAGTACGGAGTGCCTTAGGGGAGACCGTGGAGATTGGAAAGTGAGGAGACTCATTCGAGTTCCCCAAAGCTCTGCGTCTGTCGCCTGGTGTTGCTAGAAAACACTCGATGCGGTTTCTCAGCGATTGTAGCGGCTGCAGATGGAGTCGATCAAGGCGCGGAGAACTCCAGCTGGGCTGGTTTAGCGTGTCGCTCTCCTTACGACGGCATTTCTTACGAGCAAGAACGAATCCATCCCCATTCATCACCACCATGCTGTTGACGAGGTGCCGCGCAGACGGCAAAGCTAACGGGTGTAGCGCCACGGCTGCTTCCCCCATTCAAAGTTTTAACACAGATCTGGCGTCCTTGGCAGCATTCGTGTGTGCATCATGCTTGCTGCTTTTTGCTTTTCGTTGACGAGAATATGGCAGGTGGAAAAGGCGCGGCACCGCTTTGATGAAGAAGGTTGGCAAGCAGAGTACATTTTACAAAGCCGCGCGATTATAAAGCTCTTCTAGCTGAAGTACTCGCATCTAAGCCAAGAAGGAGGAAAACGCGTCGCTCTTGGATGCCACGGGATGATTGGCAATGGCGTTGAGAAGACCGTGAACTGGGCCTTGTTCGTCCAGCATCTTTTGGTTGTTGCGGCGCTTGAATGCCGAGGCCTTGGGCAGCGGCGGCAGCTCGTGCTTGTCCTCCTGGTTGTCCGCTAGCAGCGTCGTCAGCTGCGCGTGAAGGGCCTTAAAAGCCGAGAAGCGCTTGGACACGTGGATCTCCTTGGCCGGGTCCTCCGAGTCGGTGCCCACAAAGTTGTAGAAGGCGACGCCGGCCTTGTCGAACGACACGTCCTCGGCCGTGAAGTAGAGACTGCCAGTCGCAGGCTTCTCATCAAACTCGGGGGTTGCTTCAGCCTTTGACTCCTCAGCGGGAGCTTCTGGCTGTGCTTCTGCAGGAGCCTCATCCTCAACAGGAGCAGGTTCTTCAACAGCAGGCTCTTCAATAGCGGCAGATACTTCCTGCTCTGGGGCCACAGGCTCTTCAGCCTCCGTTTCCTTCTCGACGGGCTCCTCTTCAACAGTAGCCTCTTCGGGGCTGCTTCCTCGACAGCAGCCTCTTCGGGGGTTGTTTCGTCCACTGGAGCCTCCTCAGTAGGAGCTTCTTCAACCGGTGCAGCGGGTTCTTCCACGGCCTCCTCAACCGGAGCTGCCGTCTCTTCAACTGGAGCGGGGACCTCCTCCGCAGGCTCTGACTGGGGCGGGAGTCTCTTCAGGCGCAGGCTCGACCGGCTGCTCTTCGACGGGGGCTCCCTCCTCTTCAGGCTTCTTCTCCTCGGCAACTTCAACAGGCACCGAAGTCGGCGGTTCTTGCTTGATCTCTTCGGAAGCCGGCGGCGCTCGGTGATCGCGACGTTGACGCTCTCCGACGTGGGGGCCTCGACGGCCGGGGTGTTCTCCACCACCTGCTCGGTGGTCGACTTGGAGTGGCTGCAGCCCATGGCTTCTGGGTCGATGGACAGAGACTCGGGGCTTGAGTGGAACTGGGCGAGTTCGGGAATGACCTCACGCGACGGATCGGCCTCTGCCGACGCTTCTTCCGGTAGAGGGCTGCAACGCTGGTGAGACGTCTTGGAGCGGCACCACCCGATGGGCATCAGTGCATTACTTCCCGCAACGAGCGCGCGGCCGCCAGCCATATGTGCACCCCGACCCACCGACTCTCTCTGCATCAACCGCAGGCCGTCGTTCTAGTCGCCACAGACCCATACAATTCGGGTGGAGATGCAGTGATGTGGCAATGGGAAGGTGTTGGATTTACACGTTTGTACAAGCTACTTCATATCTACACGCGGCGCGACTTGGGCGCTGCGGTTGCTCTGTGTGGTCACGTTCGCGCGCTCTCTCTCTGGTGTCAGCAAGTGCTGCTGCTCCGTAATACCTAGACTACCGATGGCAGGTATGCTCCCGACGGGCTTCATGCCAGGAAGGCGACGAACGGGGCGCTCTGGGAGGCCTCGGGGTGCTGCGCGATGGCGTTGAGCATCGTGACGAACGCCACCTCGCGCTCTTGCAGCAGCGCGCGGTCGTTGCGGCCCTGCAGGAAGGACGTGCCGGGCATCCTTGGTAGCTCCTCCTTGGTCATGAACTTGGCCATCTCGTGATGCAGCACCTTGAACTCAGAGTACCGCTTGGCGACGTGGATCAGCTCGGCGTCCTCCTCGCCGGTGGAGCCGACGATGTTGAAGAAGGCGACGCCCACACTGAACGCCACCTTGTCGGCCGTGAAGGTGAGCACGGGGCTGTGCACCGCCGCCGACTTCTCGGTCACGGCCGATTTCTCAACGACCGCCGACTTTTCCTGGTGCACTTCAACTTCCTCTCAGCTTCGACCTCGGGCTCGGGGGTCTCCTCCTTCTCGACTGGGGCTTCTTCCTCGACAATCGGTTCCTCCTCAACGTCGACGACTTCAACCGCAGCAGACTCCTCGACTGCGGCGACGGGCTTGACGGGCTCTTCTTCGTTGGCGGGGTCAGCTCTACGGGTTCCTCCTTGACCGCCTCTTCAACTTGGGCGGGGACGCTGGACCGCGAGTCGTCCTGCTCGACGATGAGCTCGGTGAAGGCGAGGTCCGACGGTTTGCCACACTCGGACGTGGGCGCGGTGATCGGCTCGATGACGACGTTGTCGACCTTGGAGTGGCTGCAGCCCATAGTACTTGGTTGTTGTTGGTGGTGGTGGTGGTGGTGAAGACCGTGCAAAATGCGGAATGAAGCTGAGCCCATTTGGCATCGAGCGGCGCTGCCAGCATTGCGCCCCGAAGAGAGCAGTTAAGATCCGCCGTAACGGACTCGAATCCGTTTGGATTCGCGCTGGGCCATGGTCTGCAAGCGGCGCCGTGAAGTGCACAGCGTTTCGCTTGGGACAGTGGAAACGTGCGAAGGCCTTCGCCGCCTTCACTAAGCAATGCGTGCAGGACTTCCAGCCTTGTTGGTGCTCTCCGCAACGGGCATGCTTGATAAGGTGCATCTGGTTTGCTAACCGGCCTGCGAGTGGCGATCGTCAATTTACGCAGTGTCCGAGCAGCGCGGTGCTTAAGCGCTGCAGCTCGGCCAACGACGACAAGCAAAAACGACGCCATACGCGTCGCACCTCGTCGACGCAGAGTGAGCGAGATGACTGGCGGCCAGCGCCGCTCGACGGAGATGAACATCGGGCCGCTCCTCCTTTGTGTGTCGCTTTGGTCGCTTTGATGCGGTTCGAAAATCTTAGTCGTTTCCGGCCGTTTCCACCTGTATATCGCCTTTCGAGTTGCAGTGCTGCGACAGCCAGTTGCTGGCTGGCACCAACTTGCTGCTCCAATCCAGCAGCAGCGCTACGTGCTGGCCGAGCAGCCCATGCGAGCATGAGTGCGGGAGCTGCAAGAAACAGATAGACGATCGGTTGATTAGTGTTGTGTCTACTTCGTTAGGATCTGAAACCAGGAAGAACGCTTCTCTCTCTCTCTCTCTTCGTCAACGATCCCATGGATGATTCAACACACTGGAGCACACTCTTTTGCAATAGAGTCGCTGAAACTGCGGGTGCATGACCCGCTCCGCTTGGGCGAGTACAGCAACGCTGTCAGCATCCTTTCAAGATCGTTGTCGTACTTACTTGAATCGGAGCGGTATTGATCTCTCGCTTAAGTCAAATCCCCGCCATACAATCGCCAAGTGTGGTCTGTTGAATCGATTGGCTGGCTGGCTGAGCTCGCGGGCTTCCCCTCCACTCGCCCGCGGCACTCGGGAAAAGCAGCTCGCCAGGAACACTCACGATGGTCAAGGAAACCAAGACTCGCAACACCAAGCGCTCGCCGGACGTGGTCGCCCGCGACTACACCATCAACCTGCACAAGCGTCTGCACGGATGGTATCCTTTTGACCCCCATTGCATGTTTAGAAGCCCCCTCCATTTCCACGCTCGAAGTTTGTTCGTAGCTCCCACCTTGGAGACTTCCTTGACTTTCCCCTGCTGTGCCTTGTTGACATTTGCGCCCTTGTGACTCTCCAGCGTCTTTAAGAAGAAAGCGCCGCGTGCCATCCGCGCCATCAAGAAGTTCGCCCAGGTCACGATGAACACGCAGGACGTGCGCATCGACTCAAGCTCAACAAGTTCATCTGGTCGCAGGGCGTGCGCAATGTGCCCTTCCGTGTGCGTGTGCGTCTGTCCCGCAAGCGCAATGACGACGAGGACGCCAAGGAGAAGCTCTACACGCTCGTGCAGCACGTGCAGGTGGCCTCGTTCAAGGGCCTGCAGAACGACACGGTCGACGAGTAAGCAGCTACTGGAGGTGGACGTAGAGGCGACGACAAGTGGCCGACTCGACGCGAGGTCTACTTGAGCCGAGCAGAGAGCAGGTCCGTCGCATCCTTCGAGTTGGTTTCGTGCTAGAACCAAAGCGTGGACTTCCTTCCTTTCCGATCACTGAGAGTGGAGGCGACTCGTGTTGAGCTCTGAAAGAAATCAATGCAAGACGTTCCCATTTGCGGTTTCCCAGACAGCGTGTTGATTTGTCTGTTGTTGTTGTTGCTTGGCGATAGATTGACTAGTCGAGATCCAAGTTGCAGTCGACCACGCACTTATCTTCTCAGCCCGCACACATGAGATGGAAGCTTTTTGCAGATTTTTCTTCTTTTTCTTAACGTATGGTTCGCTACCGGGAGCGCTGGTGCAGTGACTGCAGGCGAGCAGGCAGGCAGCCGGCTATCAACTCCAGTCCCATCGCCGCACTCCTTTGCCGAGTCTAACCCTTTCTCCTCCTTGCAGAGAGATGCATCCTACTGCTGCTGGCACTGCACGCGCTGACCGCCACGCTCTTCGTCCGAATCGTAGGCCTCGCGCTGCTGCTGCTCCGCCTTGGCGGCCTCGGCGTCGAACTCCGACAGGAAGCACTCCTCTGCTTCCGACACGGGCACGATGGGTGGGAGCCGGCAGCGTGCTCTTGAGCATGCCCAACTGCTTCTCCGACAGACTGCCGCTCTCCGGGAACTGCACCTTGAACAGGATCACCAGCTGACCCTTCACGAACGGGTTGCCGTGCGTGGGCATGCCCTCGCCGTGCACGGCCTTGAACTGGTTGGGCTTGATGATCTCGCCAGGCCGCGTCTTGATGTGTAGGTGGCGGCCGTCCA
>JAAVTH010000570.1:0-20923 GCA_011947325.1 Phytophthora macrochlamydospora | reverse complement strand
TGGTTGTTTTTAAAGCCGACTCGGCCACGTCCACCGATTCAACTGCTGTTGCAGCGGCGACCACTTTGTCGTTTGTATCATCCTCCGCCTTGGCTTCAGCAGTGGTCTGTTCTGGTCCGGCCGTACACGTGGTCAAGATCTCGTACAGCACCTTCTCGACCATCAGCTCGTTCGACTTAATCGGAGCGGCGTCTTCGGCCAATAGCACCACCGCGTCCTGTGCGACGTCGTTCTCGTCGTTCCGAGTGTTCATGCCACCGTGTGCATTGCAGCCGAGGGCTGTGACTCCTTCTGCCATGTCGAAACTTGATCGGTACAACATGAATACGTCTCCATGGTCCATATCTGTACCATTCTTTGTCGCTTTTCGTTTGTTGTTGCTACCGTTGAGTTGTTGGGCTGGGGGCCGGTGGAGTTGGTTCTGTCGACGTCCTCACGCTTCGGAGACGAGTGTGTTGGTGAGTTCATTCGTGAGGGTGGAAGGCATTCTTTGCTCGCTTGTGTTGGTTTGCAGTGTTTGGCACAAGTCTCTGCTAGATCCGGCGTGTGGTGATCGAGTTCGCTAATGAGCATTGCGGTTGCGAGGATTTCTCAGCTGGGCGGCATGGGCAAGCGCGGACAGGTACTCCAGCTGGTTCAGCCACTGCCGCGCTCAGCGTGGATGCCTACGCTTTTCAGTATTGGGACAACAGATGCGTGTCAGCCTGAACGGGGACCACACATTGTCAACTGGTGGAGGCTTGCCAGACAAACACACGTTGAGCTGTATGGAGCGCATACTCTACTCTCTATCCTATGGATAGAGCCTACAAATATCTTTGGCGAGCATTGCGGGTCAAACAATTCTTGTGCAGTACTTGTATATTCTTGTGAATTCGATTCATGCAAACAAAATCTATCTATCCTACAACAACAACAACAACAGAGTGTTCCCTGTTGTGGGCTACGCGTGGAGATTCACTTCCATCGGCGTAGCCAACGGTTCCTTTCGCACCTCGACGTCTTGACCGCCGGCCCCTCGCCATGACCTCAATCGCGGCTCGTCGCCCATTTAGCGGACGACATTCTGACTGCTTCCATCACAGCCAGCTTCAGTGTCTTCGCTGGATGGCCTTGTGCATCACTGCGCGGGCCAATGTCCTGAGCGGCTCACTGGAAATGCCACCGTCCTCCCGAGGCAAGCGCGGTCGCGCCACGCCTACCTTGACCTCTCTCCATGACCACCTGGGCACACACGGTCAGATGAAATCTTGTGTGCTTTACTTCGTCAGCGAGTTCTTGCGGGAGCTGGCTCGAGGGCTCGCGGCGGATGACGCGTTAAGCTTGGCAAACATCTCGAACCGGGCGATCAGCTTCTTCACAGCGCTAATCGGCTTCGTGTCAACCTTGAACTTGGGCTTGGGCTCCGCGTCCTCCGTCTTGGATTCGCTGCCGTTAATGCCAGCAGACTCCGCGTCAGCAGTGTTAGCTGCAACATCGCTGACCTCAGCTACAACAGCATCAGGCTCAGCTTCTGCGCGGTCTCAACCTCTGCGGCAGTCTCAACTTCAGGGATAGCAGTCTCGGCAGCCGCTAGGGTCTCTAGTTCGGCGATTTTGATGTCGCTGTCTTCAGAAGCTTCCGCTTCAGCAGCATCGGCCTCGACAGTATCTGCTTCGGACTCAACAATTTCACTTGCTGGCTCACTTGCATCCTCCGCCACCGTCACATCAGCAGCATCAGGTTCAGATGTCTTGGTGTTGGCATCACTTACCGCCGCCTCAACTGGCACATCTTCGGCAACCGCGGCAACATCTTTTGTACTAGTGGCCTCGGTGGCGTCAGCAGCGGGGTCAGCCTCTTCGGTGTTAGTTTCCGACTCTTCATCAGATGCGGCCTCGACCTTGATCGAATCGGTAGTGCTTGGTTCCACTAAGGGCTCGACAAGATCTTTATCCGGCACCGTTACGTAGGATTGATGTTCATCTCGTTGCTTGGAGTTTCAAGCCTCATCTTCGGGGAGGAAACCTTCACCGCTCGCGCCAACGAATGATTCAGCAAGTTGTTGAACCAACCTCCAGCACGAGACGATTTCATTGTCACGTTTTCTGCTTCATCAGACGCAGGCTCCACCACGGCGGGTTCCTCCACGGCGGGTTCCTCGGCAACAGTAGCCACCTCGGCATCAGCGACGGCAGGCTCTTCGACGGCGGCAACTTCCTCCACGGCGGCAGGCTCCTGCGCAGGGGTGTCCTCCACGGCGGCTTCCTCAACAGCGGCAGCCTCCTCAACCGCGACCGGTTCCTCGACGGTCTCGACCGCAGGCTCCACCACGGCGGGTTCCTCCACGGCGGGTTCCTCGGCAACAGTAGCCACCTCGGCATCAGCGACGGCAGGCTCTTCGACGGCGGCAACTTCCTCCACGGCGGCAGGCTCCTGCGCAGGGGTGTCCTCCACGGCGGCTTCCTCAGCGGCAGCCTCCTCAACCGCGACCGGTTCCTCGACGGTCTCGACCGCAGGCTCCACCACGGCGGGTTCCTCCACGGCGGGTTCCTCGGCAACAGTAGCCACCTCGGCATCAGCGACGGCAGGCTCTTCGACGGCGGCAACTTCCTCCACGGCGGCAGGCTCCTGCGCAGGGGTGTCCTCCACGGCGGCTTCCTCAACAGCGCAGCCTCCTCAACCGCGACCGGTTCCTCGACGGTCTCGACCGCAGGCTCCACCACGGCGGGTTCCTCCACGGCGGGTTCCTCGGCAACAGTAGCCACCTCGGCATCAGCGACGGCAGGCTCTTCGACGGCGGCAACTTCCTCCACGGCGGCAGGCTCCTGCGCAGGGGTGTCCTCCACGGCGGCTTCCTCAACAGCGGCAGCCTCCTCAACCGCGACCGGTTCCTCGACGGTCTCGACCGCAGGCTCCACCACGGCGGGTTCCTCCACGGCGGGTTCCTCGGCAACAGTAGCCACCTCGGCATCAGCGACGGCAGGCTCTTCGACGGCGGCAACTTCCTCCACGGCGGCAGGCTCCTGCGCAGGGGTGTCCTCCACGGCGGCTTCCTCAACAGCGGCAGCCTCCTCAACCGCGACCGGTTCCTCGACGGTCTCGACCGCAGGCTCCACCACGGCGGGTTCCTCCACGGCGGGTTCCTCGGCAACAGTAGCCACCTCGGCATCAGCGACGGCAGGCTCTTCGACGGCGGCAACTTCCTCCACGGCGGCAGGCTCCTGCGCAGGGGTGTCCTCCACGGCGGCTTCCTCAACAGCGGCAGCCTCCTCAACCGCGACCGGTTCCTCGACGGTCTCGACCGCAGGCTCCACCACGGCGGGTTCCTCCACGGCGGGTTCCTCGGCAACAGTAGCCACCTCGGCATCAGCGACGGCAGGCTCTTCGACGGCGGCAACTTCCTCCACGGCGGCAGGCTCCTGCGCAGGGGTGTCCTCCACGGCGGCTTCCTCAACAGCGGCAGCCTCCTCAACCGCGACCGGTTCCTCGACGGTCTCGACCGCAGGCTCCACCACGGCGGGTTCCTCCACGGCGGGTTCCTCGGCAACAGTAGCCACCTCGGCATCAGCGACGGCAGGCTCTTCGACGGCGGCAACTTCCTCCACGGCGGCAGGCTCCTGCGCAGGGGTGTCCTCCACGGCGGCTTCCTCAACAGCGGCAGCCTCCTCAACCGCGACCGGTTCCTCGACGGTCTCGACCGCAGGCTCCACCACGGCGGGTTCCTCCACGGCGGGTTCCTCGGCAACAGTAGCCACCTCGGCATCAGCGACGGCAGGCTCTTCGACGGCGGCAACTTCCTCCACGGCGGCAGGCTCCTGCGCAGGGGTGTCCTCCACGGCGGCTTCCTCAACAGCGGCAGCCTCCTCAACCGCGACCGGTTCCTCGACGGTCTCGACCGCAGGCTCCACCACGGCGGGTTCCTCCACGGCGGGTTCCTCGGCAACAGTAGCCACCTCGGCATCAGCGACGGCAGGCTCTTCGACGGCGGCAACTTCCTCCACGGCGGCAGGCTCCTGCGCAGGGGTGTCCTCCACGGCGGCTTCCTCAACAGCGGCAGCCTCCTCAACCGCGACCGGTTCCTCGACGGTCTCGACCGCAGGCTCCACCACGGCGGGTTCCTCCACGGCGGGTTCCTCGGCAACAGTAGCCACCTCGGCATCAGCGACGGCAGGCTCTTCGACGGCGGCAACTTCCTCCACGGCGGCAGGCTCCTGCGCAGGGGTGTCCTCCACGGCGGCTTCCTCAACAGCGGCAGCCTCCTCAACCGCGACCGGTTCCTCGACGGTCTCGACCGCAGGCTCCACCACGGCGGGTTCCTCCACGGCGGGTTCCTCGGCAACAGTAGCCACCTCGGCATCAGCGACGGCAGGCTCTTCGACGGCGGCAACTTCCTCCACGGCGGCAGGCTCCTGCGCAGGGGTGTCCTCCACGGCGGCTTCCTCAACAGCGGCAGCCTCCTCAACCGCGACCGGTTCCTCGACGGTCTCGACCGCAGGCTCCACCACGGCGGGTTCCTCCACGGCGGGTTCCTCGGCAACAGTAGCCACCTCGGCATCAGCGACGGCAGGCTCTTCGACGGCGGCAACTTCCTCCACGGCGGCAGGCTCCTGCGCAGGGGTGTCCTCCACGGCGGCTTCCTCAACAGCGGCAGCCTCCTCAACCGCGACCGGTTCCTCGACGGTCTCGACCGCAGGCTCCACCACGGCGGGTTCCTCCACGGCGGGTTCCTCGGCAACAGTAGCCACCTCGGCATCAGCGACGGCAGGCTCTTCGACGGCGGCAACTTCCTCCACGGCGGCAGGCTCCTGCGCAGGGTGTCCTCCACGGCGGCTTCCTCAACAGCGGCAGCCTCCTCAACCGCGACCGGTTCCTCGACGGTCTCGACCGCAGGCTCCACCACGGCGGGTTCCTCCACGGCGGGTTCCTCGGCAACAGTAGCCACCTCGGCATCAGCGACGGCAGGCTCTTCGACGGCGGCAACTTCCTCCACGGCGGCAGGCTCCTGCGCAGGGTGTCCTCCACGGCGGCTTCCTCAACAGCGGCAGCCTCCTCAACCGCGACCGGTTCCTCGACGGTCTCGACCGCAGGCTCCACCACGGCGGGTTCCTCCACGGCGGGTTCCTCGGCAACAGTAGCCACCTCGGCATCAGCGACGGCAGGCTCTTCGACGGCGGCAACTTCCTCCACGGCGGCAGGCTCCTGCGCAGGGGTGTCCTCCACGGCGGCTTCCTCAACAGCGGCAGCCTCCTCAACCGCGACCGGTTCCTCGACGGTCTCGACCGCAGGCTCCACCACGGCGGGTTCCTCCACGGCGGGTTCCTCGGCAACAGTAGCCACCTCGGCATCAGCGACGGCAGGCTCTTCGACGGCGGCAACTTCCTCCACGGCGGCAGGCTCCTGCGCAGGGGTGTCCTCCACGGCGGCTTCCTCAACAGCGGCAGCCTCCTCAACCGCGACCGGTTCCTCGACGGTCTCGACCGCAGGCTCCACCACGGCGGGTTCCTCCACGGCGGGTTCCTCGGCAACAGTAGCCACCTCGGCATCAGCGACGGCAGGCTCTTCGACGGCGGCAACTTCCTCCACGGCGGCAGGCTCCTGCGCAGGGGTGTCCTCCACGGCGGCTTCCTCAACAGCGGCAGCCTCCTCAACCGCGACCGGTTCCTCGACGGTCTCGACCGCAGGCTCCACCACGGCGGGTTCCTCCACGGCGGGTTCCTCGGCAACAGTAGCCACCTCGGCATCAGCGACGGCAGGCTCTTCGACGGCGGCAACTTCCTCCACGGCGGCAGGCTCCTGCGCAGGGGTGTCCTCCACGGCGGCTTCCTCAACAGCGGCAGCCTCCTCAACCGCGACCGGTTCCTCGACGGTCTCGACCGCAGGCTCCACCACGGCGGGTTCCTCCACGGCGGGTTCCTCGGCAACAGTAGCCACCTCGGCATCAGCGACGGCAGGCTCTTCGACGGCGGCAACTTCCTCCACGGCGGCAGGCTCCTGCGCAGGGTGTCCTCCACGGCGGCTTCCTCAACAGCGGCAGCCTCCTCAACCGCGACCGGTTCCTCGACGGTCTCGACCGCAGGCTCCACCACGGCGGGTTCCTCCACGGCGGGTTCCTCGGCAACAGTAGCCACCTCGGCATCAGCGACGGCAGGCTCTTCGACGGCGGCAACTTCCTCCACGGCGGCAGGCTCCTGCGCAGGGGTGTCCTCCACGGCGGCTTCCTCAACAGCGGCAGCCTCCTCAACCGCGACCGGTTCCTCGACGGTCTCGACCGCAGGCTCCACCACGGCGGGTTCCTCCACGGCGGGTTCCTCGGCAACAGTAGCCACCTCGGCATCAGCGACGGCAGGCTCTTCGACGGCGGCAACTTCCTCCACGGCGGCAGGCTCCTGCGCAGGGTGTCCTCCACGGCGGCTTCCTCAACAGCGGCAGCCTCCTCAACCGCGACCGGTTCCTCGACGGTCTCGACCGCAGGCTCCACCACGGCGGGTTCCTCCACGGCGGGTTCCTCGGCAACAGTAGCCACCTCGGCATCAGCGACGGCAGGCTCTTCGACGGCGGCAACTTCCTCCACGGCGGCAGGCTCCTGCGCAGGGGTGTCCTCCACGGCGGCTTCCTCAACAGCGGCAGCCTCCTCAACCGCGACCGGTTCCTCGACGGTCTCGACCGCAGGCTCCACCACGGCGGGTTCCTCCACGGCGGGTTCCTCGGCAACAGTAGCCACCTCGGCATCAGCGACGGCAGGCTCTTCGACGGCGGCAACTTCCTCCACGGCGGCAGGCTCCTGCGCAGGGGTGTCCTCCACGGCGGCTTCCTCAACAGCGGCAGCCTCCTCAACCGCGACCGGTTCCTCGACGGTCTCGACCGCAGGCTCCACCACGGCGGGTTCCTCCACGGCGGGTTCCTCGGCAACAGTAGCCACCTCGGCATCAGCGACGGCAGGCTCTTTGACGGCGGCAGGCAACTCATTTGAGGTTGCTATCTCATTTTGTCCCGTGCTGATGTTGTTTCGATAATCTCTGTTACAGTGTGATGAGCTTGTGTGATAGCAGACTGCTCAATGACGAATTCAACGGGGACGACCTCGAAGAAGGCGTGTTGTCAGCGTCTACCATTGCGTCTTGTGTAGTTTCGGCTGTAGTTGCACTTGGCACCACGTGCTCCTGCTGCTTCTTTCTCTTTACTGCTTCGGACACCTCCGATTCAACGGGGTCGGGGCTGACGTTGCTCCAGCTCATTAGCTCGTACAGCTCCCTTGCTACTTCCAACTCGTTCGACTTGGTCGCTGCCAAGGGCTTTGTGGATTTTGTGTGTGCTGTCTTGTCGTCGATCTTCTCTCGTGCGCTTACGGTTTTTCGAGCTGCGCCTTCGGACGCCTTGTTGTTTGACTGGTTTTGCATGAAGGTCTCGCATCGATCCATTTCTGTGTCTGCATCGGCCTGCTCCATCTCAACTTCGTATGCTGTGTCTACTGTGGAGTTGCTTCGGCTGCTGGACTGCGATCTTGAGATTTTGTCCGCATTGTCAAAGTAGAGGGACGACGTCTCGTTGGTGAAAGTGTTGGAGATGTTCGTGTTGTTGCTGGCCATCTTGGAGTGCTCTAGTTTCTCTAGTAGTAGTTGTTGTAGGTGATCTGAAGATCGGGGCTCAAATTTGATAATGAACAACTTGAACAGCTCCTCGCCTCGCATCTTCGGTCCGCATTTTCGCCCCCAAGCAGCAAGATTTTCAGCAGACATGAACAATTCGACAGGCGCCTCCAGATGGTTCAGCCATTGGAGAAGCAGGTGGCTCTGCTCACGTGGATCACAACGCTGTGAGGCATTGAGACAATCAAATCGCGCTCAATGTGTCAACTTGTCCACTGCACAGCTCCACCGCGGTGCCAGTAAATGTAGGCGGCGTCCAGGCCTTCAACCATGGCGATGTTCTTGAGACAGCAATGAGTGTCTCCCCGCTGAAAAATACGGAGAACTTGGTCTTGGTAGGGCCGATATAAGGCCGAGCTGGCTGGAGCTGGCTGGAGCACAGCGGCTGGCAACCCCATCTGCGGACACAGAGGCGGTAGAGTGATGTTATCGCTTAAGCAAGGCAGATTCAAACTCAACCGGCAAAGCAGCACGCCAGCTTTGTCTCCGATCGCCCATTTGCACGTGTCGTCAGCCAACTAACTGGTAGGGCTTGAACACCGCCACTGCTGATGGCGCCTCTGAGAGTCGCTAGTCTTCTTCTGCAGCAAGGACAGCACGGCCACGGACACGCTGTGCAGCTGGCCCAGCATCAGAATCAGCCGCTGGTCGTGCGGCAAAATAACATTTTTTGTTTTAGAAATATGTTTTTCGATCGGCTGCAGCCGCTGGACCTGCGCCCTCCACTTCATCGTGGACCCGTTCCAGAAGGAGAAGAAGCCCGAGAAGGAGGCCACAGTATTTGTATAGAAAGCTCATCAAGGCGTAATACCAATGGGGTTCGGCCTCCGCAACGGACGGGATCGCTTCGATAGCTCTGCGGCAGTGGCATTACCAACAACAACAGTAAGTACTCGCGAAAACCTCATGAGACCAATGATGCAGCACCTCCTGGCTTACGGCGTGCGCTCCGCCGACTTCCAAGTCTGGCTGGACAATAATGAAGTCACGCCACTCGCACACTCGACATCAATTCAGTGACAAAATTGCTGTTCAATTTGAACGGAGGGCAACATGTAGCAGTATGTACGCGCATTTCACCTACGAGCTATGAGCGTGGCCATTACGGCGGTGGCGACCACCGCAGCCACTGACGAAATCGCGTAGCTGTTGCTGCGGATTTGCTCAGGGATGAACCCGAATGGAGTTGCTCTATTCTGCGGCGGGAACTTGGAAGCAGCGGCCTCGGTCAAAGCAGCGTCCTTCGCTGCTGCAGCGGCATCGATCGTCATCACCTCGCCGACCTCCGACTCGGAATCGATGGCCTCGTTCGCAATCGATTCGCGCTCGACCGCTTCGATCACAGCCGACTCGGAAACCTCCGACTGGGTTTCGGATTCGAAGTCGTCGGCCACAGGTTTCATCGCAATGAATTCGCCTTCTGGCACAGCAGTGCTCTTCGACACAGCAACAGGGTCGGTCGTCTCATCCGCGCCGACAACTGGAGAAGCACCTCCCTCGACCAATTTCTCAACCAACTCCTCTTCAATGGCATCTTCTTCCGGGATCGACGGCATCCGCTCTATGCGTTTGGCAGTCTCTCCATTATCTTCAACGGCAGCAATCTCAACCATCTCCACTTTGGAAGTGCCATCGAAAGCTGCGACCACTTCTTCGCTGACAACTTTGACGCCTTCGATGACAGCAGCACGATCGCTCTTGCTTGCTTCGGCTGCTTGTTCGCCTGTATCATCCGTGGAGTCCGAGGTCTCCGCCGTTAGCACGTACAGCGACTTGGCCACGTCTAGCTCGCCGGCACTGGCAACCCCTGAACTACTTGATCCAAGGACCCCGAGTGTTTGATTCCCGGAGCTTGCGGCTGGTCGTGATTGCTTGCGTTTTGAAAGGGCTGGACGCCGATATCGACCGGGTCTTCCCACGGCGCGTCGTCGATCAAGTTGCAGTAGTACCAGGAAACCACCGACATTGTGTCTGCAGAGGCAGGTTAGAAAATGCCTCGGTTTTCGTCTCTCGATCGTGGGGGCGGTAGAGTTCGTTGTCCGAGGCCAGATGAACAAGTTCACCTGTGGCAGATAGACATTTGGCTGGCGATCAGGAATTTTGTGACAAAAAATTCAAGCGATTAGAGCACAGCTGAGCACGGCGCCAGCCCAGGTTTTGCCGACCAATTTTGCAGACTCGAGAAGGAATCCAATCTGTCGCAGTACCTGTAGTTCTGGTTGAAGCGGTTCCAGCACAATATATTACAAACCCTCTGCTTCGCAGCGTTAGGCATCTCTTCAATTGTACATGTTACATCCATCCCGTGTGCGTGTCTCGGTTCTTCTCGAGGAACCGCTCGAAAATGGCGCTGCCGTGCAGCTCCGGGTACATGGCAATGTACAGCAACATGGATCGGAACGCCTTCTCTCGCACCTCGATAGTCTTCTTGCTCCTGCGGCCGCGAATGAAAGTGCCGACGTTGGGTCTCGGTAGTCGCGGCATTTTCACCACGAGGGGTGATGAAGACCTAAGTAGCTGGAGCTCCAGCTCGCGAAAGTCATTGTAGCGCTTGAGAATTGGTCTCTCTCGGATTCCGGTGCGGCGGTCGGTCTTGTGGATGTGGTAGAGGACCACACGGTTCTCGATAGTGAAGCCGAAAATCTGGTACGTCCATCGCTGCACCGGTGTGGCCGACTCTGGGGTCGGATCGCTGTTGTCAGCGCTATGTGTGCTTGGCGGCGATGGCGATGCTACAGAAGCAGTAGATGCCGTTGCCGCCACTCGCACCGAGTCAGAAGCGGTTATGTCGACCATGACATCGTCACTAGGCTTCACACTGCGGACAACAGCCTCTTTAGCTGCAGAACCAGGCATAGCAGTAGCAAGAGGAGCTGCAGAATTGTCAGACGCTTCTTCAACACTCGAGATGGCGTCTAGTTGCGCTGCAGCAGTGCGAGCGGCGACTTCAGTATCTGTTGGTGGTTCTTGCTCCGGCTCAAGCACACTCTCTTGCTCGTCAACGGGGTCTTCTCTTCGACAGACTCCAACGTACCCGATACGATAGCAGCATTGTCGGGCGCCGCTTCAACATCTTGCACAGCACCAGTTGCTGCCTCAGAGTTGGATGCGTCTTGTTCGATATCACTGTGCTCTGCGTCTTCATCCGTTGCACCCGCAATCTCAGCGACGCATTCCTCCACCATTTCTTGGACAACCACTTCGACGTCATCAACTAGCCCGAGATTTTCTAACTCAGTAGCCGTAGCACTTGACGTCGACTTCTTGCCACCACTGTGCTCCACACCAATTCCAATCGCATTCGTTGCAGCAACTTCGCATTCTGGGGCGGCTTGCTCCTCGACAATCAGGTTGCACTTGTCTGTACCAGCTTCCTCCGCAGTACCTTGATCACGAGTACTTTGATCTTGTTCGTCGTCCTCCGCTGTATTCGCAACCTCGCACGCTTCCTTCCCTTGCTCAAGTGTAGTATCGTCTGACTCGACGACATCCTGCTCTTCATCAGCAGCATCGTCTACTTCTGCCAAAGCTGCAGCATCTGTGTCTTCAATTACGACGATTTCATCGGCCTTTTCATCGTCAACGCTCCGTTCCGTAGTATCAGCGTCTGCCGAGACTGCACAAGAGTCGTCGGGGACTGTGCTTTCGTCTTCTGGGTCTGCATCTTCCGAGGTGGGGATTTCTGTAGCAGCCGCTGCAGTGATTTCCTCCACAAGATCGGCTACAACTTCACAAACTGCGGCATCGGGTTGAGTAGATTCTTGAATTTGCTCCGGTATTGCAACCGCAGTATCGTCGTCTTCGACATCACTCTCTGGTAACTCCAGGTCTCTTTCGGTCTCTTCGATTGCGTCCTCAGATCCGATTGTGTCGCTGTATTCTTCCTTAAGGGCCTCCACATCTTCGATACCATTCACAGCGCTTTCGTCGATATCCTGACCAGCGACGGCGCATCTCTCACTGATAAGAAGTTCCTCCACCACACTTTCTTTAGCATCAACACACCACTCTATGATTGTCTCCACGATACCCCGGATGTTGTCTTCAAGCAATCCCGAGTCTCTCGATTTTCCGCTTCAACGACTTTATCAATCACGTCCGAGATGGCATCTGCAACGTGGTTAGTGCCGACTTCAGCCTCGTCCGGAATCAATGTTTCTGCCTCGCTCTCCTCTGTTGCCACCTCTTTTGGATCCCCCACATCAAGAGGCATTTCTGCTTCTGGATCAAGAGGCATGTCTGCTGTGGTCGTCACGGCTTCGTTCTCAACCTCATTCACGTCTCCATTAACAACCTCTACGGCCTTATCATCGTCCTGCTCAACGTCGCTCGTTTGATTGTCAGCATCGACCGCCGCCACTTCATCCATATCTTGCTCCAAGTCGTCTCCCATTTCTTCCTGAATCACAGACTGCCTTCCTCCATCACTTAACGTCGTCTCCACGGCCTCCATCACCTGCTCCATCGTGGCCTCCACCGCGTCGACGTACACGCCCGAAAGCGGCGGTCCGCTAGACGATGGCGGCTCCACTGCATCGACGAATTCGTCCTCCGAGTCGGTCGCATCCGTCGCGTTCCACTGCTGGGCGGCACTGCCTTCGGACGATTCGGTCCGCGCGTCCTCGTCCAGCTCGGGGCCGACCTGCTTATCAGACGCCTCGGTGGCGTGCAGTTCCACGTCGCTCATTGAGAAGACTGCGAATGGGCGAAAGAGGCGGCGGGATATTCGCCTGGATGTGTGCAGGTGTGCAGGTGTGCAATCGGCTCGGAGCGCCTTCCACTACGCGCTCGACGCCGCCGCTTTCAAATTGAGCCGTTCGCGGTCTCGCCATAGTGTGGGGTAGATCTCTACCGCTTCGGAACAGGGACACGGCCAGCTGTGGGCATTCGCCACTCGTAGGGCTTCCTGGCCATGCCACACCTGCTGCAGAAATCGGACCCGCTCGAGCATCAGCCACCGGGCCGCTTCAAGTGCATAAGTTCTCTCGATGGCGACGGCGCAGTCCAGTAGGCGCTGGGAACTCGCCACACTCGAAGCCACCAACGAGATCGACAGCTTGGAGGGATAACGGTTCGACACGGTTTTCTTGTCTTACAATGCACTACTGTACAGCAATCGCGCTGTGCTAGCTCGTCTAAGGACGGTCGGCTGTCCGACGTCGTCCGGGGTGCAGTCGCTGGTCGACTATTGACTCAGGAAGCGCTGGAATGCGGCGCTCGTGTGCAGCTCTCGGTGCTGCGCAATGTAGCGCAGCACGTCCGAGAGTTTCTGCTCGCGATCGGCGATCGTCGTTTTGCTCTGCCGGCCGCGCACAACTTGCAGCATGCCCGCGCGAGGCAACTTGGGTAGCTTGGCCGCCGCCGGTAGCTTGCTCTCCTTGAGCTTCACGTGAATTTCGCTGAATCGAGTGTAGCGTCGGAGCAGCGGCACCGACCACTTGGCATTGTCGCCGACCTCGTCCGTGAGCTGTATGTGGTAGAAGACCACGCCGTTTTCGATGGAGGTGCCCACAATGGCGTAGGTCCAACCGGCGGGGATGGCAGACTCGGACCCGGGCACGGTCTCTGACGGCTGCGTCTTCACGCTCAAATTGAAGATGCCTGTGCTTGACGGCTCGACCTCCAGACTTGTCGACGCGACGGGCGCCGCACGGTGTCGTAGTTGCTGTCCTGGTGTCGAGGTCGCACCACAGACGGCTGCTTTTATCACTTCCTGGACGACTTCCGCCGCAACCGCTTCAACTGATACTCGCTCAATGTCTTCAAGGGCGACAATACTGGAAGACTCGTGCCGGACGATGGATCCTGTTGCTGTGACCATGTACTCTCCTCCTTCGCTCAGCTCGGACGTCGTCGCGGACGGCCCCGTATCCGCCGTGGCGTTGCTGCTGTCTCCGCTGCGTCTGCTAATCCCAGACGCCTCCGACTCGGCGATAAGAAACTCGTTCGCGTCACTCACGGTCGATGCCGTCACCGCTCCAACGGAGCTGGCATCGAGATCCACTCCATCATCCGGCGATGTCTCTGCATCTGGCTCCGTTGTAGCACTGCGACTTGCTGTTGTGGCTGCGACGTCGACGCTTTCTCTTGGTCCGGAGTGTGCTGCTTCTTCTGGGATGGACATCAATTCGATCGGCTCGCCGGTCATCGCGAACGTCAGCGACTCGGGCGGTGTCGGCGGTGCCGTAAGCGCGACGTCGTCCGAGGCGATCGACTCCACCCGCGAGTCTTCGAGACTGAGGCTGGAGGCGTTGCTACTCGTGTCGGACAACTGGATGAACGAGAAGGTGAAGGCGCTGACCAAGCCGTGCACAGCTTCTCCATCGGAGCTGCAGACCAAATCGGCGCTGTCCGAGACGACGAAAGACGGAAGCTCCTCTCGGAACTCGTTGGCTTGCGAGCTGCTGGCAGACGCCAACAACTTGGAGTCCTGCGCATGAAACGACGGCGTGGTGGGTCGCAACGGCACCGCGACGCTAGAGGCCCGCCGGTCGAGCGGAGCGTCCTTGGAGTGGCGGCACCCCATGACGGAGACGCAGTGGCGAGGCACAAGGTAGCAGCTAGCTGCTAGGTAGACGCGGCGGGGGCTTCACGTCCGAAATGGACAGGCGGCGGGGCGGAGCCAACCTCGGACAGGCGGTGGAGAACAGATTGAAGTGCTTGAGACACAGGAGAGAAGCTGTTTTCCACTTGGCCAGCAGGCAGCAGCTTGGCAGGTTGAAAAATGCGCGTCCATGCAGCGCCGCTGAACTGGAGCAACACACGGCGGCTGTAGCATCAAAACTCTCTGCCCCCACCGCGTCAACGCCGGCGAGTTGGCAAGGTGGTCGAGCAACCTTTGAAGAGGGCGCTTCGGTGAGATGATACCTTGCCCATGTCCAGCTTCAAGAATCGGATTGAAGCGCGGTTCATGTTTGCTCCACTGGCGCTGGCGATGTCAAGCATTGCTGTGGCTTCTGACCAAAAAGCGACTCGGATATGTCGAGCTCCGGTAAATAGTTGTCCCACGTGACGAGCATTAGCACATGTCCTCGCTCCGGAACCCAAGCAAAGCCTCGCTAAGTTATTCGCGTTGATGGAGAAGGGGCCATGAATGCCTGGAGATTGATCCCACCGAGGGATGGTTTTCTGCCGCGACCTACGGACCCCGGAAGCGCCGATGAGGAATAAAGTACACGATATATTGTTTTCAGAGCATCGGTGCCGCTGCCGACTACTATAGAGACTTGTTCACGCCAAGAACTCGTGGAAGATCTTGCTCTGGAACGCCACCGGATGCCTCGAGATGGCGTTCAGTATCTTTACGAACTGCGTCTCGCGCTCCTCGATGACCTTTTCCTGACTGCGTAGACAGGTCCACACGTTGGCCTTGGGCATCTCCGGCAGCGCCGGGTGCGTCTGGAACAAGTGCTGCTGCGTGACTGGGATGTTCCTCTCGCTCGCCATGATCTCCGAGATGACCGCGTGCAGCGTCTTGAAGTCCGAGTAGCGCTTGGCAATGGTCACGTGGCACGTGGGGTCCTCCCAACTCGAGCCGGCGAAATAGTAGAACATCGCCCCGTCTTCATCGGCGACGACCTTGCTGATCGAGAAGTCGAGCGTGCCGTACGGGATCTTCTTGGGCTTCTTGTCTTGGGCGGCCGGTTCTGCTTCGATCTCGGTGCTATCTCTGGTGTTCGCAGGACCGACGTCGGCGCCACCAGGCCGCTTGGCGATCGACAGCTCGGTGATGGAGAACTCGAGGCCGCCATACATGAGCGGGTCGTTCATGCTGGATGGAGAGCAGCCCATGTTGGCGGTTGGTGGCGGTTTTTAAACTAAACGCAACGTCGCCTTGGCCGGAAAGGCAAGAAACTCTGGGAAAACTGCGACTATCGAGCACAGCAGTGCAGTACTAGATAACCTCCTTCCCATCAAAGCAAGCTTCTCATGGCAGAGTGCCGTGCTCGCAGCAACTGGAACTCTCTCCCTCAACATTGCTATACCTGCGGCCGAGGCGGGTCAATCCACAAAGGCACCAGACCATGCAGAAGTTGGCCACGTGCTGTCGAAGTCGATGCTCAGCTGTTCAAAGTCGCCATCAAGCTCATGCTTGGAAGTTCGTGGCATGAATTGAATGAGAAGCAGTAGACAGCAACAAGATCGTGCAGGCCAAATGAGTTTATTATCGATAGAGCTGAAGCCTTCAATAGGCTTCTACGATGAATAAAGTCACGGTCTAGGCCATAAATTCCACAAACGCCTTGCTGTGGAAGGCGATCGGATGGCGAGAGATGGCGTTCAGGATCTTGACAAACTGAGCCTCGCGCTCGTTGACCACATTCCTGTTGCCGCGGCCGAGTATGTAGGTCACCGTGTCGGCCACTGGCATCGACGGCAGCGCTGGGTACGTCTGGAACTTTTCCTGATGGTGCGGCTTGACGTTCTTCTCGCTCGCCATGAGCTTGGAGATCTCCTTGTGCATGGCCTTGAACTCGGAATACCGCTTGCACACGTGCACTTCATGCGTGGGGTGGGCCGGGTGGTAGCCGTCAAAGTTGTAAAAGGCGACGCCGTGCTCATTGAAGCTGACCTCGCCCGGGGCGAACTGGAAAGCTTGGGCGACCGTCTTCACCTCCACTAGAGGGGTTTCCATCACAGGGATTGGTTCCTCCTCGGACTCGGCCACAGGGGCAACCTCCTCTGTAGTTGGGACTTCCGTCTCCGTCTTAATCTCTTCCGTTGTTGCTTGAACTGGAACCGGTTCTACCACTCTGGCAGGAGCAACGTTGGGGTTGATCACTTCCTGCTCTTGCGTCTTGGATTGAGCGCAGCCCATGGTTTGTACTTCTGAAAGGTGAAGTGGAGTGAGGAGTACGGAGTGCCTTAGGGAGACCGTGGAGATTGGAAAGTGAGGAGACTCATTCGAGTTCCCCAAAGCTCTGCGTCTGTCGCCTGGTGTTGCTAGAAAACACTCGATGCGGTTTCTCAGCGATTGTAGCGGCTGCAGATGGAGTCGATCAAGGCGCGGAGAACTCCAGCTGGGCTGGTTTAGCGTGTCGCTCTCCTTACGACGGCATTTCTTACGAGCAAGAACGAATCCATCCCCATTCATCACCACCATGCTGTTGACGAGGTGCCGCGCAGACGGCAAAGCTAACGGGTGTAGCGCCACGGCTGCTTCCCCCATTCAAAGTTTTAACACAGATCTGGCGTCCTTGGCAGCATTCGTGTGTGCATCATGCTTGCTGCTTTTTGCTTTTCGTTGACGAGAATATGGCAGGTGGAAAAGGCGCGGCACCGCTTTGATGAAGAAGGTTGGCAAGCAGAGTACATTTTACAAAGCCGCGCGATTATAAAGCTCTTTCTAGCTGAAGTACTCGCATCTAAGCCAAGAAGGAGGAAAACGCGTCGCTCTTGGATGCCACGGGATGATTGGCAATGGCGTTGAGAAGGACCGTGAACTGGGCCTTGCGTTCGTCCAGCATCTTTTGGTTGTTGCGGCGCTTGAATGCCGAGGCCTTGGGCAGCGGCGGCAGCTCGTGCTTGTCCTCCTGGTTGTCCGCTAGCAGCGTCGTCAGCTGCGCGTGAAGGGCCTTAAAGCCGAGAAGCGCTTGGACACGTGGATCTCCTTGGCCGGGTCCTCCGAGTCGGTGCCCACAAAGTTGTAGAAGGCGACGCCGGCCTTGTCGAACGACACGTCCTCGGCCGTGAAGTAGAGACTGCCAGTCGCAGGCTTCTCATCAAACTCGGGGTTGCTTCAGCCTTTGACTCCTCAGCGGGAGCTTCTGGCTGTGCTTCTGCAGGAGCCTCATCCTCAACAGGAGCAGGTTCTTCAACAGCAGGCTCTTCAATAGCGGCAGATACTTCCTGCTCTGGGGCCACAGGCTCTTCAGCCTCCGTTTCCTTCTCGACGGGCTCCTCTTCAACAGTAGCCTCTTCGGGGCTGCTTCCTCGACAGCAGCCTCTTCGGGGTTGTTTCGTCCACTGGAGCCTCCTCAGTAGGAGCTTCTTCAACCGGTGCAGCGGGTTCTTCCACGGCCTCCTCAACCGGAGCTGCCGTCTCTTCAACTGGAGCGGGGACCTCCTCCGCAGGCTCTGACTGGGGCGGGAGTCTCTTCAGGCGCAGGCTCGACCGGCTGCTCTTCGACGGGGGCTCCCTCCTCTTCAGGCTTCTTCTCCTCGGCAACTTCAACAGGCACCGAAGTCGGCGGTTCTTGCTTGATCTCTTCGGAAGCCGGCGGCGCCCGGTGATCGCGACGTTGACGCTCTCCGACGTGGGGGCCTCGACGGCCGGGGTGTTCTCCACCACCTGCTCGGTGGTCGACTTGGAGTGGCTGCAGCCCATGGCTTCTGGGTCGATGGACAGAGAGACTCGGGGCTTGAGTGGAACTGGGCGAGTTCGGGAATGACCTCACGCGACGGATCGGCCTCTGCCGACGCTTCTTCCGGTAGAGGGCTGCAACGCTGGTGAGACGTCTTGGAGCGGCACCACCCGATGGGCATCAGTGCATTACTTCCCGCAACGAGCGCGCGGCCGCCAGCCATATGTGCACCCCGACCCACCGACTCTCTCTGCATCAACCGCAGGCCGTCGTTCTAGTCGCCACAGACCCATACAATTCGGGTGGAGATGCAGTGATGTGGCAATGGGAAGGTGTTGGATTTACACGTTTGTACAAGCTACTTCATATCTACACGCGGCGCGACTTGGGCGCTGCGGTTGCTCTGTGTGGTCACGTTCGCGCGCGCTCTCTCTCTCTGGTGTCAGCAAGTGCTGCTGCTCCGTAATACCTAGACTACCGATGGCAGGTATGCTCCCGACGGGCTTCATGCCAGGAAGGCGACGAACGGGGCGCTCTGGGAGGCCTCGGGGTGCTGCGCGATGGCGTTGAGCATCGTGACGAACGCCACCTCGCGCTCTTGCAGCAGCGCGCGGTCGTTGCGGCCCTGCAGGAAGGACGTGCCGGGCATCCTTGGTAGCTCCTCCTTGGTCATGAACTTGGCCATCTCGTGATGCAGCACCTTGAACTCAGAGTACCGCTTGGCGACGTGGATCAGCTCGGCGTCCTCCTCGCCGGTGGAGCCGACGATGTTGAAGAAGGCGACGCCCACACTGAACGCCACCTTGTCGGCCGTGAAGGTGAGCACGGGGCTGTGCACCGCCGCCGACTTCTCGGTCACGGCCGATTTCTCAACGACCGCCGACTTTTCCTGGTGCACTTCAACTTCCTCCTCAGCTTCGACCTCGGGCTCAAGGGGGTCTCCTCCTTCTCGACTGGGGCTTCTTCCTCGACAATCGGTTCCTCCTCAACGTCGACGACTTCAACCGCAGCAGACTCCTCGACTGCGGCGACGGGCTTGACGGGCTCTTCTTCGTTGGCGGGGGTCAGCTCTACGGGTTCCTCCTTGACCGCCTCTTCAACTTGGGCGGGGACGCTGGACCGCGAGTCGTCCTGCTCGACGATGAGCTCGGTGAAGGCGAGGTCCGACGGTTTGCCACACTCGGACGTGGGCGCGGTGATCGGCTCGATGACGACGTTGTCGACCTTGGAGTGGCTGCAGCCCATAGTACTTGGTTGTTGTTGGTGGTGGTGGTGGTGGTGAAGACCGTGCAAAATGCGGAATGAAGCTGAGCCCATTTGGCATCGAGCGGCGCTGCCAGCATTGCGCCCCGAAGAGAGCAGTTAAGATCCGCCGTAACGGACTCGAATCCGTTTGGATTCGCGCTGGGCCATTGGTCTGCAAGCGGCGCCGTGAAGTGCACAGCGTTTCGCTTGGGACAGTGGAAACGTGCGAAGGCCTTCGCCGCCTTCACTAAGCAATGTGCAGGACTTCCAGCCTTGTTGGTGCTCTCCGCAACGGGCATGCTTGATAAGGTGCATCTGGTTTGCTAACCGGCCTGCGAGTGGCGATCGTCAATTTACGCAGTGTCCGAGCAGCGCGGTGCTTAAGCGCTGCAGCTCGGCCAACGACGACAAGCAAAAACGACGCCATACGCGTCGCACCTCGTCGACGCAGAGTGAGCGAGATGACTGGCGGCCAGCGCCGCTCGACGGAGATGAACATCGGGCCGCTCCTCCTTTGTGTGTCGCTTTGGTCGCTTTGATGCGGTTCGAAAATCTTAGTCGTTTCCGGCCGTTTCCACCTGTATATCGCCTTTCGAGTTGCAGTGCTGCGACAGCCAGTTGCTGGCTGGCACCAACTTGCTGCTCCAATCCAGCAGCAGCGCTACGTGCTGGCCGAGCAGCCCATGCGAGCATGAGTGCGGGAGCTGCAAGAAACAGATAGACGATCGGTTGATTAGTGTTGTGTCTACTTCGTTAGGATCTGAAACCAGGAAGAACGCTCTCTCTCTCTCTCTTCGTCAACGATCCCATGGATGATTCAACACACTGGAGCACACTCTTTTGCAATAGAGTCGCTGAAACTGCGGGTGCATGACCCGCTCCGCTTGGGCGAGTACAGCAACGCTGTCAGCATCCTTTCAAGATCGTTGTCGTACTTACTTGAATCGGAGCGGTATTGATCTCTCGCTTAAGTCAAATCCCCGCCATACAATCGCCAAGTGTGGTCTGTTGAATCGATTGGCTGGCTGGCTGAGCTCGCGGGCTTCCCTCCACTCGCCCGCGGCACTCGGGAAAAGCAGCTCGCCAGGAACACTCACGATGGTCAAGGAAACCAAGACTCGCAACACCAAGCGCTCGCCGGACGTGGTCGCCCGCGACTACACCATCAACCTGCACAAGCGTCTGCACGGATGGTATCCTTTTGACCCCCATTGCATGTTTAGAAGCCCTCCATTTCCACGCTCGAAGTTTGTTCGTAGCTCCCACCTTGAGACTTCCTTGACTTTCCCCCTGCTGTGCCTTGTTGACATTTGCGCCCTTGTGACTCTCCAGCGTCTTTAAGAAGAAAGCGCCGCGTGCCATCCGCGCCATCAAGAAGTTCGCCCAGGTCACGATGAACACGCAGGACGTGCGCATCGACTCCAAGCTCAACAAGTTCATCTGGTCGCAGGGCGTGCGCAATGTGCCCTTCCGTGTGCGTGTGCGTCTGTCCCGCAAGCGCAATGACGACGAGGACGCCAAGGAGAAGCTCTACACGCTCGTGCAGCACGTGCAGGTGGCCTCGTTCAAGGGCCTGCAGAACGACACGGTCGACGAGTAAGCAGCTACTGGAGGTGGACGTAGAGGCGACGACAAGTGGCCGACTCGACGCGAGGTCTACTTGAGCCGAGCAGAGAGCAGGTCCGTCGCATCCTTCGAGTTGGTTTCGTGCTAGAACCAAAGCGTGGACTTCCTTCCTTTCCGATC